>JARFJB010002153.1:367500-532500 GCA_036346205.1 Vesta saturnalis | reverse complement strand
TGGAAAAATTAAAGACAATATTTATAGAGATAGATTGTATAATTTTGATGAATTAATGAAAGCAGTTGAACACGAGATTCAGGAGCCTACACGGGAAGAACTTCAGCATGTTTTCAAAAACATGAAGCGGAGAATTAATTTATGTCTACAGCACCAGGGTCATCATTTTCACATTTTTTGTAATTATATTAATTTAATGAGGAATGTTTGTTTGTATTTTTGCCATAACAATAATTTTAAAATTTATTTTGTTAAATAATTGTATTAGCAAATATTGGCAATAAACATTTACGAAAGAAGGGGTATTCTGTTTAATTTTAACAAACAGTGTTTATAATTACATCAAAGGTGATTACCTAATGTCAATCGCTGCGACCGAAATGAAGTGTAGTGGCACCAACCTAACCAAAATTTGCTACATGACGTTTTAATAGACACCCGATATTACTGGGAATTCTTTACAAGGGACTGGTTGATATGTATACGTTTCTGAATGCAAATTGTTCGTGCGCGATGGATTATTTACTCCAATGAATTATCAATCCTCTAAATAATCAGAATTGCATCAAGACTAATTAATTACGAACGTATTTACATAAAGTTTATTTTAGTCCGCCGAAAAGACACGTTGATCTTTATTATAATAAAGCGTTTATTAAACACGTACAAACTTCCTATGAACGAAATTTGCACTAATTATTAAATACACGGAATTCTGAGTTTATTACGAACTTATTTACTTTTGATTATTAGTGAAATTAGTTAAACTGAGGTGGTTGGCTTACGCGATGTTTTAGTACGGCATAATCGAAATTAAACAATTATGCGAATTGTTTCGGACGGAAATAATGTTTCTTCTTGATTAAAAAGGAATAACTTTATACCTTTACCTAGACTTGCGGAGGGTAGTTCGGAACTATGCGGTGTTCAATCCGTTTGGAGCGTTTTTAACTGCGGTTGACGTAATTTAACAAGCGCTTTTCGGTTAAGATGCGGAAGTAGCTTCTCGAACTAACGTTAGCTGTTGCAAGTAACTCTGGGTTTCTTGGTATTTCTTTTGGTCAGGTGTGCCAGTATAATGTTGTGTGCTGGTTGTTTAAATGAAGAGGAATTTAATAGAATCTGAGACTAGCCCGTGCTGTGCTATTTATATTTGTCTTACAGGAGGTGGTAGAATTAGAGCTATTACCCTTCTTGCCACCGGAGTAAATGGATAATGACTGCAGGACGTCAGAGCCCGCCGTGACAACGTCCTGGTTTGTGTATGTTTGTAGAACATGACAGCCCGTCGTGACTACTTCTGAAATCTGAGATAACTTCGGGGCTCTATAGCCCGTCGTTTATCTGGGTGTATGGTGTAATGTGTATGTAATCAAACACGTACCTTCAAACTCCGAATACGTCGGCCAGGTGATCGGTTAGCGGTAGCGAGTATCTACGACGGTTCAGGATGAACGTAAGTAGCAATCGTACACGACGAAACTAAGAACGGCAGGCGCGCGCGGTCTGGATCTGGTTCAAGTCTGGGTTATCGCAATAAGCGATCAGGATTCTGGTCAGGCTTTTCAGGGTTTATCGCAGTAAGCGATCAGGTATCTGATCAAGATTCAAGATTCTCTTAAATAACGCGATTAAGGGTAGCAGGCGCGCGGTCAGGATATTCTTTATTCGGTAGCGTCGGCGGAAAGGATCGACGCGCAGGTAGCGACGACGGAACGGATCTATAAGCAAGCGGTCGGTGCAACAGCCCAACGCACAAGTAGGAGGTAGACTATGAACCGAATCGCGCACGAGTAACAAGGTGTCGCGGCAAAGGCTCGACGCACAAGCATTTTCTACAGTAAAGAAAAGGAAAAGGCCACGTATTTCATTCCCACCCCAAGAGGGAGGGCGAGCTGCTCGAGCTTTCCAAGCTCCTTCAGCCACAATCATGGATTCCCAGCGTACATACATACACGTATATATGCATGGTGGGATTAAGGATGGGTGTGGTCAGGATAGGATCGGAAGGAACGGAGTTAGGGTTCTGAGGGGGAAATACTACCCTAGCATTCGCCTGAGCAGCCGCACATGGTGTGCATATACGCAGTGACCATGCCGCTACATGTGTATGAGGAAAACCCCCCGAATAAACCTCATACAAGGTAGACGGTAACGGGAATCAAACCCTTTATCTCCCGAATGCTAAGCAGGTCGTGTCACCACTACGCTACCAGCTCGGTTTTTTTCTACAGTAGCGCGTCTCGCGGTTTTATAGAGCACCTGCGGTAGGCGGCGACGGCTTCTTTACAGGGGGCCTCAAGTCGATTGGCGGGGATTACTCTGAAGTTAAAACGTATGATGGTTTTCTGAAATCTTCGTTGGAGGGGATAAAAGAATTATTTGTTGTGCAATCTTGCGTAATTTTTTGTAATTTGATTACTGAGGGATAATTAACAAATAATTAATTCGAAAAATTTTGGTAAAGACGGCTGGGTCTTTACAACGTATAAAAACAGGTTGCATAGTTATCCTAAAAACATATAATTAAAATTATTTCATTTCTTTTGATTTTTTATTTTTAAACTTATTATAAAAGAGGTTGCGTAATTATCCTAAAAAATGTTATTAAAATTATTCCCTTGCTTTTAATTACCATTTTGTATGTTCGAAGGTCGTGTAGTGTTACACACCCTGTAAATATATTTTTGCGATTTGCATTGTAAATAAAGAGTCAGTTTTGAAGATGTATAAGTAATAAGCATTTCTGTAATTGAGCAATTGAGTAATTTAAAAATCTGATCTATGTGGAAAATTTACTTAAAAACATCATCTGTTGTGTTTGCTTAAAATTTGGTGCGGGTTTTTCTTTCGGATTTTTTGGGGGATTCTAAATTGAAAATCATTCACTTGAACAAAGAGTTAAATGAGCATCGTGTCAGGAGCTTTTTGAAAGATTACGAGCAAGATCTTATGAGACAGGAAATGTAGCATACACAAAAAGAGAAGTAGTAATACCAGTTAGGGAGATGAAGACAATTTATCATATCACAGTATTACAAGAATCACTGCACATACAGAGATGTAAGACAATCTAATGTAGTAAGAATTAAAAGAAAACATTGAAACGCGTCACAATCTATATGGGAAACATTCTGAATATATACTAGACCTTCATTTGCGTCGTCATAAAATAGCTAATGAAATTAAACGAATCATATATATATATATATATATATATATATATATATATATATATATATATATATATATATATATAATAAATATATATTATATATATATATATATATATATATAATTTAAGTTGCAAATCTGTGGTTTCAGATATAAATATATTTTAATGAGGTCCATATCTTTGATCATTTTGAGTTCTAATTTTAATCGTTTGTGCTTCTTTGTTAAGTTTTTTTCTTTGGTCTCAATTACAATAATATTTCCTGAATTAAAATCATTTGCACGTTTTGGCCCTTTTTTTAACCTTTGTAGAGAACTAATGAGTCTGGAGACATGATTTTAAAAATTTTATTTGGTTAATAGTTGTTTGTAAAATGTAAACATTTGGCTTGTTTCTACACTTCTATTTTATTGTTTTCCATTAAGATGAACAATAGGAAAAAATTTTGCTGAAGATCCCAATAAAATCATTATTTTATAGGCCTATATTTCTAACTTAAAAAATGCTCAAGGAGAAATTGTTTAAAATAAATTTACGCATACTTCAAAATTCTTTCTCAATTATAGGTGTTGCATAAATGTTAAGGCACAACTAGTTATTTTAAAAGAAACTCCTCGTATTGACTATGTTTTTTATGTTACAAAATATAGTTTGTAAAAAGGAGAGGTTTGTGTTCCAAAGTTTAAAGTTAACCACTAGCATCCAGTTCCGTAATATACGACTTAGTATATAAGACAAAAATCACTTTAAATTACGGACTGGAAAATTTTCGGTTGCCTCATCTTAGTTCACACGTACTAAGTCGTAGCGTACGTAACAGTGACTGAAGCTACATATAATCTCTTTCCCGCCTGGTAATGTTCGAAGTATTTGCGGAAACAAAGCGACAGCACCTACTTTCACTTAAGAAGTATAGTTGCCGCGCTGTTTGTTTTGTACTTTTATCAATGTAAACACAATGAAAGTAGTTTTCATTCTAAATTATAATAAAATGAGTTCTGAAGAATCTGATACTGACAATTGGTTGGAGGAAGAATATGAAGGCGACTCTGACGAATCTTCACCCTCGAATGATGAAATTAGTAATGAGTCGTCTGATTCATAAAATGATGTTGACATGAGTTCAGCAAGGACTTGGTATCGTATAAGTACTACTGATCCACCTCAACCCCAGATTTAATTTTTCTGCTGCTAGTTCACTAAATTTCGCTGTAGATAAAGATGCAACAAAAGACATGAAATTTATCAAGTTGTTTTTCGATAATGCATTTTTTGAAATCGTTGTAAGTGAAACAAATAGGAATGCTGAATTGCACACCAATAACTGGATCCCTACTAATAAGAACGTAATATTTTTGTTTATTGCAGTAAATTCTTTGATGTCACTTATAAAGAAACCGAAGTACTACAAAGGTTTCAAGAATTATATACACCAGATCGAGATGTAACAATAGATGAAAGCTTACTTATGTTCAAAGGACGTCTCGGATGGAAGCAATACATTCCACTGAAACGTGCCAGATTTGGTATAAAATCGTATTTGTTATACTAGTCCAAATCAGGTTACATATGGTCAATGATTGTGTACGCTGGAAAAGGAACTGCTTTCGATAATGAGTGTTGTGGTCATCCGATTTCCACTCAAATAGTGCTGTCACTGATGAAACCATTGTTGGAAAAAGGCACTGTCTCACTACAGACAATTTTTTCACCAGTCCACTCTTGGCCGATATTCTATTACGTCATAAAACAGACACTTATGGAACCGTCAAACCCAAACGAAAAGAAATGCCTATAGAGCTGCAGAAAACAAAGCTAAAACCGGGAGAGATTGTGGCCTATCAACGGGGTAAGGTAATGGTAATGAAGTGGCGAGATAAGAAAGATATTTGCCTTTTGTCTATGGTTCATACATGTGATATGGTTGACTGTACTGCAAAACACAAGCGTGAAACCAAAAGAAAACCTACTGTAGTTACTGATTATAATGGCACAATGGGTGGTGTGGATCGAGTAGACCAACACCTAGCAGACTATCCAATAATCAGAAAACGTGATAAGCGTTATTACAAAAAAATGTTTTTCCACCTTGTCCAGTTTGCTTTATGGAACTCATACGTTTTATATAAGAAGTGTGAGGGAAAAGTATCACACTTGGAATACCGAATGGAATTTATAGAAAAAATTATTGAAACTTGTGGAAAAAAACTGGTAAATCGGCAAGGTCGTAGAAGATCGGCTGCGAATCCCTTACGAGTAGTGGAACACCATTTTCCTGATTATGTGCCTGCAACAGCAAAAAAATCAAACGCCACTTGCATGTGTGTTGTGTGCTCAAAAAAGCTCAATTACGGAACTGGGCTTATTACTATTTTTACTAAAGATTTTCTTCCTTAATTTTGACTTTTTTCAGTAAAACTTTAATTTAATATTTTAGTCTTTTATTAAACTTCATTTCCGGCATTAAAAAAATAGGA
Organism: Vesta saturnalis; assembly: GCA_036346205.1. Taxonomy (NCBI): domain Eukaryota; kingdom Metazoa; phylum Arthropoda; class Insecta; order Coleoptera; family Lampyridae; genus Vesta; species Vesta saturnalis. The sequence continues at coordinate 526,848 of JARFJB010002153.1, read as the reverse complement.
ATTCTTTGGCCACATTTTGCTTTTTAATTGTGATCTTAAGTGGTTAAAGACAGATACTATTTTAATGTTTTCTCACAAAATATTATATCTTCGAAACGATCATATCTTTTTAAAACGTATGATTCTGTAAAAATGGTTTATTAAAATTGTATTTAGTATACACATGAAAGTATATCCTTCTGTACGCTTTAAAATTTATCGATTTGCACGTAGTGTTTAGTAATGTATGTCAACATTGACAGCCTTTGAATCATCAGAGCTCGCTATTTTTAACGAAACACCCTGTACGTTATAATTGAAAATATAATGTTTTCGACACTCTATACAATGCGATAAATTTGTTAAACTTATGGAAAAAGGTAGGTAGTAGTTAATAAAATTTGAATAGAGAAATTCTAAAGAATCAACTAGTACGGTCTAAAGACATCATCACTTTTGGATAATATTGATTGTTTCCAAAAGTTAAGGCAATGTTAAAGAACAAAGAAATAGAAAAAGGTATTTACAATGTGTAAATTAGATACTGGGCAGTATATGCTGTTAATGATTTTACTCTTTGTGTACTTATAATCAGATTATCATAACATTTGAACTGGAAATCGATATTTCTGAACCAAATTGATCTAAAGTGCCAATAGCACTTGCACTGGCGGAATAAAGTTGGCGAGTCCTTGAAATTCATACTTAGTATCTTTTAAAGTTAGATAAATTGGAATATCTGCCACTTTGTTCTAATTGTAAATTATAAATCCCATCTCTAAATTCTTTTTCACTTTCCAAGAACCGCATGAAGCACATATTCTTAATTCCGGTAAAGTCTTCTAAAAGCTCTTGAAGTTTACAAACACTATTACTTATTAAATTTGCGGGTATAGTTATTGTAGGTCGTCCAAATGTTTTAAAGCAAGCACAACATTTATTAGTTTCACGAACGGAAGGGTATTGATGAAATATCTTTGTAATAATATAATTTGCTGTCGTTACACCGTCAAGCAGAAAGTGGCCAGGACGAATTTGTGTAATGTTATCTTTTACGACGTCAATTAATTTTTTTCCGCGTTTTTTGTAAGTTTGAACAGTGATGCCATCCTTTAGATTCTTCGCAGTAATTTAAAAAAATAGAAAATCCTTTCAGCTGCTTTTTATAAATTGGCGATACTATCGGCGAACGCGCAACATAAGATTGGGTATATCGAATCAAACGAGCAGGTATTTATAAAAGAATAATGGCCGATGGCAAATTTTATACTTTTAATGTCATTCATGTTACCATTATTTAAAACATCAATAACTGAAGCTTTAGATCGGCTCTCTTGGTTTAATAATCTAACCGTTGAGTCAGCTTGTAAATAATTACGTTGTCTTGTTTTAAGGTTTATTTTGATCTCCTAAGCGATGCCAATTTTCAACTTCTTCATTCTGTATCTCTTGGCTCATCTTTAATTTCATCTTCTTTATTTTGGGTGTCTGTTATTTGATCTTTCATTTTTTCTTTTAAAAATATATATTCGGTCGATATTTGATTTTCATCTTCTTCATCATCTTGGATTTCATTCCCAATAATTGAATTATATTTAGCTCGAATTAAATTCATATTACCTAATGTTGTGGGAATGTGAATGCGTAGAAATTCATCTAATGGTAGCCCAGTATGTTTCATAATTCTATGTTTAACGTCATTAAAAAGACCTTCTGATGATGCACTTGATGCTGTATTTAAACCTATATCCAAAATACGGTACCATTATCGCGCTCCAACATGGCAATAACTCAACAGAAATCGAGTAATTTTTTTTGCAAGTACTGGACTGCACTGCATATTATCATGACTGCCTTAATTTTCTAATTTACGGGCGCCCGCTAATATATATTTTTTACAACATTTTATTCTTTATTGTTTGTGTTTTATCATCATCTATTTTGTTGTCCTTGTCAATGTCTATCGTTCTTTCTACCTCTGAATCAAAATTATATTCTTTAAGATTGGAAGCACTGTGTGACGAAATTATTTCTTTAAGATATAATTTGGCAATTTCGCAAGCTGTCTGCCTACCATCATTATTAAGACCGCGTTCTTCATGAAGTGCTACAGTAAAGATGTCTTGAAAATAATTACTTCCAATACCTAAACAAATTGTTGATGCTTTTATCGCTGACCAAGTACCAATTAAATGCATAACGTGATTAAACTCATTTCTAATCATGCATGCAGGAAGAACTGCTCTAACACCAGGTTTCTGAAGAAGCAAATCAGAACAGACTTTGAGATATTTAGTTAATGTGCATTTTGAAAATGTTTGACTCACACCCATCATCTGTGCGGTAGACTGATTATTTTTGGAATAATGGTGACGCATCTTAACCATTCGCGAAGAAAATAAGTTATTGCGTTATTATTATGTCTTTCTGATAACATGTGAGCTACACTATAACTACCGTTTTGATCGCTGACTGCTATTTCATAGAGAAAAATATGGCGAGTTTCTCTATTTGTCATCAGTTTCACTTTTCAAACTAACCCACCGGAAGCATCTATCGAAATAGTTGGGAATCGTACATTTTTACAATAGACTCGGTAAGTATCTATTTGAGGAGCTGTCCAGTAATCTATATAAAACGGATCGTACCCTAAATTTGTTGTGTCATACGGCATACTTCTTTTCATTAATAGCACATAAATGTTCAAGTTGTTGTTCTCGCCTTTTTTTATATTTTAAAGTTCTTAGCGCATTGAAACTAGGCACATTACTCGCTTCGACATCGCCATATTCCATAATACGTTGAGCTTCCATTCTACGTATAAATGCAGCCGATTTTTTTTCTTTGGCATTAGATTTCCTAATACTTGACATTTTTTCCTACATATTCTTCGCTTTTTTTGAAAAGAGCCTCGGTACAATACAATATTCACAAACACATCTTCAACTTTCGATGGGCATTCGATGATACTAATTTGTTTGCTCTGACAATAAGAACATTTTGCGAAATATTTTAAATACACGCCGCTCAAAACAGTAATCTTATTTCGTTTAAAAACAAGTGAACAAGGAAGTCGAATTTCTTTAAACAATGTTTCTGTAATGCGATTCGTCCAATCAAATGGTTGTAAAACTTCATAACGCAGTTTACCCGCAATATTTCGATCTGATCGATGATAGTATGTAGTTTTGTGTAAATTTTCTCATTCACTTCGATCAAGTTTGACAAATCCTTAGGTTGGCTCATCTGCTTCGGAAGCTGAATTATCTTCTACGTCTGATATTGCTTCTTCGTCATTATTAAAAGGAGCTTCAATTTGTGTGTCAAGAAAACAATAAATGTACTAAGTTTATATAGCTTTTTAAACTAGTAATTGAAAAACAAGAAATTATAAACTTGGTACTGGTGTCAATATCTGAAATGTTTTTAAAACTATTGAATTAAACTATACTACCGAGAACCAAAATGGCTCACAGAAAAATACTTCTAGTATTTATTCTCCTTTTTCCTCTCATCCTATCTTTTAGAATATCTAATAACCAAGATCTCAACGTTACCTTGTAACCTAATATTGTACGTATATTGACCTAACCTAAAACGAGAGAGTCGGGTGTGAGGAGAGAGACGCGCGAGCTAAGGGAGACGAGAGAGAAAGAAAGCTAGCCGCGAGGGGCGATAGAGGGAGACAGAGGCAAGACATCTGAAATGCGAGAGAGGTGAGGGACGGGAGATACGAGAGAGACGTGAGAAACGAGAGCAACGAGAAAACGAGAGAAGCGAGAAAGGCGAGTGGAACGAGGGAGACGAGAGAAGCGAGGGAAACGAGAGAGACGAGAGAGGGCGGAGAGTCGAGCACGATCAACTTCTATTACAAAAAACATTCGCTACTTTAAAAATTTGTCACTAGATGACGTCACAAACAAACACGTCTGCTTTTAAAAATAAGTGTAATCTAATTAGGGGGATTTTTGTCACGCGCAAAGAACGTTAATAATCATATTTCCATTGCCAAGGACAGTCTAAGCTTCGCGTAATTACTAATTAGGGTTTTTCCAGACACATTATAAGTACTTGAAAGGTTGTTATTGTGGTTACATAACTGGGGCAAATGCAGAAAGTAATTACTTTATATTAATGATTGCTGGAGGCCTCTAAGTACTTTATATTATTCAGTTATAAACAAAACGCCGAAAGTAAATCTTTTGTGACTGTGAGCAGCTGTTTACCGTCTAAAGGCGTTCTCCCAATACGACAATCGACAACAACCCAGGTAAGTGATCGTTTTTTATTTTAACCCTTATTCCATATTTTATTTACTTATTTAATTGCTAAAGGACTAATTCCAAGTTTGGTTATATTTGCTGTTGTATAGGTGTTTTTAATAATTTAACTGTAAAACGTATTTTTTATCACTATATTCAAAACTCAAATGATAATGATAACCGTTGGTTAAAATATAAACACAGAGTCATATAGTTGTCTTACACAATAAAATCGGTGTTAGCTTCAAATCACATGTGTACTCAATCAAAATTGGATGTACAAGCCGCCTTGTTTATTTGTCACCGGGCATTGACCATTTTAAAAAAAGAAATAGTGCGTTCAAGCTTGTTGTTAAATCTAGGGTCTTTTGTCAGAGATATTTCCGATAAGACATTCGTTGCATGCAAAATAATCTAGTGATTGGATTTCGATTTTGGTTATATCTGTTATTGTATATGTATTTTTACTAATGAAATGCAAAACGTATTTTTAGCACGGTATGCAATATGTTGCGATAGCGCTACACGCTAATTTGATGTTCGTATATTGCTAGCAATGTCGGAGGTTATCTCATGTATTTTTGAATTATGATTGATTTTAGCAAGTTAAGCCAGACCACTATCTTTGAATTGAAAGGTGCTTTTTGCAAGATATAAGTTGATTTAATCGATTGAATTCGTTGAGATTGCTTTGCGGATGATCGACTGTTTTCACACGCCGGTGCACTCACTTTTAATGGAGAGCACCAGCTCTGAGTGTCGGCTAGCCTTATCTACAAAGTAAGTGCTCGCTAATTGCTTAGATTGCTTGATTTGATGTTTGATTTGATCTAGAGTGATTTGCTTGTGATTGATATGCTTAATTGACTTGATTTGATTAATTGATTTGAGCGAGATTGTTTGATTTCGTTTGATATGCTTCGGCTGATTTGATTAATTTCTGACTTTTGACAAGGTGCGAAGATCCGAGAACAAGTTACGACGTCCTATGCCTGTTTTGCAAGTTAGCGTTAGGGCCCCTTATTTCAATTTAAAATTTCCCGCCAAGGGGTGAACACCTGGCAAGGAGCAACAACCCTAGAACCAGTTACGGAGTCCTGCAACTGTCTTATGAGTTAGTATGAGGCCCCCTTACTAGAATATAATTTCAAATTTCCCGCCAAAACAAAAATTACCTCCAAGATGGCTGACATAACAAGTTAACCTACAAAATTTAATTATGATTCATAATTCAAAGCAAATAGATTGCGGAATTTTGGGGAGAATGCCCGAGAACAAGTTCCGGCGTCCTACATCTGTCTTATGAGACAGTGGGAGCTCCCCTTATTAAAATACAATTTCAAATTTTTCGCTACAACAAATTGGTCGAAAAAATTTAATTATGAGTCATAATTAAAAACAAATTGGTTTGATTTGATTAATTGGTTTGTTTGATTTGATCCCGATTGATTTGATTTGATATGCTTTGAAATTGGAAATGAAGGTCAACGTGTTTGCCTTTGCGTAATTACAGGGTTTTCTCCAGACACGATAGAGGTATTTGAATAGTGAAAGTTTGTTATTGTTGATTACATAACTGGGGAAACCCAGAAAATAATTACTTTGTGTTAATGATTGGGAAAACCGATAAGTAATTTATTTCCATATTACTTGTGAAAATTGGAGCGAAATTAAAACCTATTTATGTATTTGATTGATTAATTGATTAATTGATTTAGGTCACTACTTTTAATTATGACTCCTAATTAAAAACATAATGGCCGCTGAATTTGATTATGACTCATAGCATTGATTAACAAGTTGAGAAGATACGCAACCTTAACGATATAAAGTGTACCTAGTCCCCTACCACTTTCCTGCAGCCATTCTAAAACTAGCTTATAACTTGTTTTACAAATTGACAAGGTTCTAGCTGTTTAGGATTCAGCAGGTTACATGAATAACAGCAGTTAAGAAAACGATTCGTTAGTATCATTTTTATTTCTTTTATAAGTGTGAAATTTAATTTTTTACAAATCATTTAAAAATTTATAAACCGTAAATTAAAAATATACATTTGCAATACTTACCAACATTGATCTTATTCAATCAACCTTAGTAATTTAATTATTATCATTGAAATAATGCGTTAAAAATACATATTTATAAATTGGCGACAGCGGCTGTAATTTATATTACATTTTATTTCAAACAAAATCTCCAAATACGTACTTATGTTAAAAAAAGAATAAATAAACCTTCGTGAAAAGACATCGATTGTGAAAATGATTTAAAAAATCGTCCCTTACGACATTATTCGTACTTTTCTGTTTTTAAAAGAATTTGAATTATTAGGATTCTAAATGAGCTAAAAAGTAAATTTTCCATAACTATTTTTCAAGTTGTTGACAACTTGATAATTAATCAATGCCAGAACTGTAATTCACGAAATTATTCTTTTCCGTCTTTCAAAAGACATGTAATTATCAGAATTTCATATGTGCTGAAAAATCGCGCACGCGCGGACTTTTTCTTAATTATTTAAAATGACTTTGTCTTAATTATTGTTTTGTTGAAAAAGTTGTAAAACACTTTAAAATTTGTTTTGAAAAATGTGTTATTATGTTTGGCAAGAACTTTAGAGCATCTGTTCTTCTTTCTTAAGAACAAGTTAAAAGAGTGTAATCAACTAGATTATTAATTTTTAAAACTTGGATAAAAAATTTCAACTATAAAAAATCGCCCAGAACCATTGATCAACAAGTTGTTAACAACTTGTTAAACAATGCCAGAACTGTAATTTACGAAATTGTTCAAAGTTCCAAAAGACATGAAATTATCAGGATTTCATCATGTGCTGAAAAATGACTTTTTCTTAATTATTTTTCAAAGTTGAATATAATTCGATTATTATTCGCAGATCTATCTCATCGTTTATGTTTTGTTGAAAAAGTTGTAAAATACTTTAACATTTATTTTGAAAAGTGAGTAATTATTTTTCGCAGGGCCGACTTTAGACATTGCGGGGCCCTGTGCCAATGTCATGTGCGGGGCCTCCCCCCAGTGTTGTAGTGGCAATAAAATAAGCTCCGGAACTCAGGCCTGCATGTAAAAAGTTTCCATACAACCAACCCTCCCACCCATAGTTTAGCGCGCAGTGGAAACGTACTATACCTTCAGAATCCCACCAAGAATCACCAAGAAGCCCGCCGCAGGTACATGCCCGATTCTCGATTTAGTGGTTTTTTTCAAATTTTAGTGGTTTTGTTAGATTGAATCTGCCGTTTACGGCTCATCTGCTTCCCCCGCTCGACCAAGCGATCAACAGGAAGGGAGGGGGTGAGGAACACGTTTTTATAGTTTTAATGAAAAAATTGAAAGTAATAAAAAAACCTTATATTGTAAATAATACTCCACTTGCACTTGATTCTAATTACTTGAATTGAACTTTCCGAGCTTTCTGATCTGCGAACGAGTTGATAATGTCGTCATAGTCTAGGGAACTACAGATTTCGTTCTCGATAGACAATGTTGTAGACAGTTTCTCCTGGCCCATTGTTGACCTGAGAAATAATCAAATTCTGAGTTGTACACAGCAGATGTATGTGCATAAATAGTTACCGTAAATAGTTTTTAATTAATCTTAATTTGGAGAAGCTACGTTCACTGCTTGCAGTTGTCACAGCCATTGTAAGCATAATTTTAAGAACAATGCAGACATTCGGAAATGCTGTTTTCATTTTCTCAGCTAGTTCCCAGCATTTCAGTGGTGTTCCATCTGCGTTTTCGTTTTTCACGATATTTGAAAACATTTTCAATTCAGTGAATAGGTCTTCCCCATTGATGTCTCGTTCGTCGCCATCGCGTAAAGAAAGATCAAGGTCGTAACACTCCTTCCTCAATGCGTCATCTTTCATCTCGCTCAGCTTCGAGATGTTATACAAGAATCCGAATGTGTTGCTGTGGAGGGCTATCTGTTTGAAACGTTCTTTTATAGCACTCAGAGAGTGGTCGAGAATTGGGAGGAAGTAGTCTCGCTTGAAGAGGTCTTTGCTGTTAGTTGTGATCGTGTCTTCTCCTTCGAAGTCGAACAGACGTTTCTTTCGACGTATTCTTTTGTTTTTGAAGTGCACTTCTATGTCGTTGTCTTGACATATCTCCGTAGTGACTTCTATTGCTCTTTCAAACTGTTTTTCTCGATATGATTGGAGATATTCTTCCAAACTTTGCAAGTGTCATCACTTCACTAATATTGATCCGATCATTTTTATATGTAGTCATAAATAAAATAAATGAAAGAAATTGAAACACAGCGAATCGATTCTCAGCAAAAACATAGCGAAAAGCCAATCTCTTTCACATATTCTCTGTCATTGATTTCCGAAATTGGCTCACTCTTTCGCTCTACAATAAACCGTATTCATAGAAATATACTTACTGTGGCTTTGCCGTCAATGTTTTATGTTTCGTCCGGGTCCGCCGTTCTTCTCTATGGCTCAACGGCTCGTGCAGTTTTTGAATTAAAAGTACTCCTGCGGGGGGTGAATTTTCGCGCTAGGTAATGTTTTTACCCTATTCGTTCACTCGCGCTACTAAATAATTTAATAATTATTATGACAGCGGACAGCGGTACACACAAATCAAGGAGGAAGGATGCAATAAACGGAAAACGTCGCGAACGCTGTGCAGGCAGTGGTCGTGCGCCCCGTGTCGCTGGTGAATGCGAATGGTGCGACCGCGATGTGCGAGGCTCGCTTCTAAGGTCACACTGCACGCGCATGCGAAGAGAGCGTGGGTATGTGTGCCGTAGTGCCGTTTATGTTGTCGCTGTGTGGTGTGCGTGTCGAGACCGAGCGTCCGCGCCATCCGAGTCCAGACTCGGAGACGGAGAGCTCGCTAAATAAAATATTTTGCTTATATTTCCGACTAAATGGAGGAAGTGTAGTCTTGATTAATGCGCGTATCTTAAATATTTACACGTAATCAATGAACACATTCTATCGATTATAGGAATATATTTTTTTACTTGACCCACAAAATATATAGTAATTTATCTCATTTAGCTCATCAATCTCCATCAATCGGTTTTCGTGAACAGCAATTACAAATTGACGTGTTATCTACAGTATAAAATAGATTTTCTAAATAATTTAATTGAAGGTTAGGTTATAAAAAATACAAAACGTTGTAAATGTAACAATTGTCCTAGAAAAATAGGTTAACCTACTTTGATATTATTATAACAAAGGCAGCATTTCTTCTAAAGCAATATAAAAAAAGTTTATGCAAACCTTAAAAACTGTAACTTTTCTAGAGTTTGTTAACTTTTTATAGAAGTGTAAATGGGGACGGTTCCTATTACATTTAGGGTTATTCTTAGCATTTTGTTTTTAGTGGAGTTTGCGCAAATTATATTTTGCGATTTTTCCTCGAATTTGTGAACGTTAACCTCAATTAAGGTTTCATTTTTTATATAAAATATATATCTACCCTAAATCATAAAATATTTAAAATCACCTCCATCAACTCGATTTTTAATGTGACACATTGAGTAACTTCCACAACTGGATTTAAAGATCTTGTCCGATCATTTTTGTATTGGGAGTAAAAAGTAACAATCATAACATTAGTTGTACTGGGTGATTCATTAAGTGTGGCGACCGTAGCTCGGAAATCGTATGTCCTGGAATTTAGGGAAAAAAGTTCTCATAACGATATTGACCTTAAAAGAATGATTAAAAATGTACAGGATGGCCAACTAAGAATGCGAGGTACTGTATCTGGGAAACTATCCATTGTAGAGGCTTGTCCTTGCGGAAAAAAAGTTTTACTAAGACGGCCAATAGAAAAACCATGAAAATATTTTCAAGTTTTTTCTATTGGCCGTTTTAGTAAAACTTTTGTTCCGCAAGCCTCTACGATGGATAGTTTCCCAGATACTTTTTTGCCTAGACAGATCGCTGGGCGCGGGGCCCTCGCTAGCGCGGGGCCCTGTGCCTGGGCACAGCCCGCACATGCCTAAAGGCGGCCTGATTTTTCGCAATACCTTTAGAGCATTTGTTCTTCTTTCTCAAGAACAAATTAAAAGACAGTAATGAATTAGATTATTAATTTTTAAAACTTCGATAAAAAAATGTAATGTGCGGATATATCTTATCTTTGTTCTGTTGATGAAGTTGCAAAATACATTTCAAAAGTTGTTTTCAGAAACACGTAAGGATTCTTGGCGTTTTACTGACTTTTAAACTTTGAATAAGTACAAGAAAAAAGGATAAAAAAAATTAGAAATTATTATTAGGTGTAGTTGAAGACATACACGTAGTTTTCTATGCTGTTTATGGGAATTACAATGATTAATATTTAATTTCTGGGAAATGAATTTCTCAGAATCATTTTAATGTGGCATAAATTTTAATTTTTATGAGTAGAAAGTGTGCTGTCGTTTATATGTTCTATGCAAAAACTGTCAAAATCCTTTGCGAGTTTTGTTTTTAAAAAATATTGAAGGCAATACCTTTACCGGACTTGTTTTTCTCAAAAAAGAAATAAAACGATACTAATAATTTAGATACAAATTCTACAAAAGAGTCGGATGGTCTTTTTAAATGGGATAGTTGCTCCGTTCCATAATCTTTGCACAATAACAATAGTTTGTTTTCAGAAAGCAAACTTTCTTCGCACTTCACTAGTCTTTCACTACACAACGTGCAATTATATTTTTTAAGCAGCTTGAACACTAAATAACCAGCAAGATACACAATGCTGCAAGATTCCAAATTCGTAGGACCAACTGATTGTGTTCGTATGATAGATTCATTATCATTACCATCGTCACTAGCACTCACTTCCATAATATGTTGATGTGTGTTTGAAGTAATATTTGGTAATTCGACATCCAATTCCAACAGTTGGTTATCCAATTCTAAAGGTTCAGCTTCATTTGTTTCGCAGTTTGCAGAATTAGCTCCCGTTTGTAACCTTATGAACATATTTTGTTGCATGGATATTCTAAATTGACGAACAGAAGGCGTTGGATTGTATCCGCCTCTGTTGCGAACTACTGAGTAACCATTTACTAACGCATCCTGATTAATATGCCCTGTTATTAAATACTTCGCCCTTTCTTTTTTTAAATCATTCCACAATAGTAATGTTGATCAAATAGTCCACTTAAATCCATCTATGCAATTAAATGTTATTGCGCATTTTCCCATCACTACACACACGAATAGTACTAATTTACTTTAACCCGTTTTCCAAATTATTTAGTGAAGTATTTCTATTTCTGTACAAGGGTCTTCGATGAGGATTAGGATCTTCTAATGTTCTGCTATTAAGAGAATCAGTAGGTAAGATTGGAGAATTTTAACACACACCACATTTCCAAGGCCTCACAATTCCAAGGTTGCCTCAAAACCAAAGTCCCCACCCTACCAAGGTCAAAAAAGCGCAATGTTTGACCTAATTACATATCATTACCACAAAGCCAAGGTCGCAAACCCCGCTTTCCTATTCCACAATTACAAGGCCATCCGTGAGACCTATCGCGCGTTCATGTTCCACAATTGCAAGGTCATCCCATGTCACAAACCCCGCATTCATGTTCCACAATTACAAGGCCATCCGTCTGACCTACTTTATGCTGCATGCCCACCCACAAAATAAAAGAAAACGATATGTTAATATATTTAATTCATGTAGAAATAAAGAAGTACAAATTACATTAGAAACATGTATTACTCAGATACATGATTTTCTTTAGGAATAAAACATTTTGATTTAGTACAAGTGCAAAAGGTCCTCTCCACTTCCGTGTCATTACATCTGCGTGGACGTGGTGCGAGCAGCTGAGCATACGTGCAGTGTGGTGCCCATTGTAGACGTTCCTGTAACGGATTGACATCTGGCTGCCATCGGTTTATTCTAACCCCACACATGAAACATTCAACCGGATCATCTGAAGATGTGGAAATGAATCCTGCTGCAGCAAGTGATGCGGGTGAGTGAACTCCAGACCATGTTCGATACGTTAGTAATCATTTATGGAAATAGTTGTAATACTGTGGATAATAAAAGTTTGGGTCACACATGTTAGCAGTGATGAACACACCACTAGACTGACAGGAAATAATTTATTCTATACAATATGTACAATATATACCTATATATATATATATATATATATATATATATATATATACACACATATACAATAGATACAATAAATACAGTAAAAAAAAAGATTACTCGCCTACGTAGCACACCTCATCACACAGTATACATGAGTCATCATCGTGCACATCGTATAACTGTGTGAGAGGTGCCCTACACGACGAGCACCAATAATATTCGTGCGACAGGTGGTATCGCGCAGTCCAGCGTTCCATGTGCATATGATGGTCAATTACCCGGTAATGAGATGGTTTCAATCGGGCGAAACAGCAGTGACACAAATGCATGTAGTCCACCAGATGGTAGCTAACATATATTGATACAATGTGGGCATATGCTGTTACACGGCTTGCCGAAAAGTGCTCGCGTATTACTTTGCTCAATTTGGCATACCACGCTGAATTCCACTGAACCAGTTCATATTTATTTCGTAGCACTTTAGTTATGGAAGCCTGTAGTATTCCTTTCTTTTCAAAATTTACTCAGTTCGGAATTAATTGACATGTCCGTCGCGCACTAATTTGAAATAGGGTTGGTGGTTGGTACACTTCAGGAGTCTTCCAATCGTCTTGCACTGGAGTAACTGACATAGTGAAGATCGGTAACTATGGTATATGTAAAACCCCCTCCCTTTAAGTATACGAATAATACTGAGTGGGGGTATGTAACCTTGTGTAGTGACCTTGTTGTGGCAAAGTGGAACGGGGAACAACCTTGGAAATACGTATGCCTAGGAATGCTTGAAGTAGTGGTGAATACAAGGTTGGAAAAAAAACAAAATGAGTAACAGCCTTGAACGAAAAGAAAACCTTGAGAAGGTGTAACTAACAAGACCGCTAATGCAATGTGTGATATAACTCTCGAGGTCACGCAAATAACCTTGAGGCGGACACATAGTCGGGAGGGTGACATATAAAGAGAGAGGGAAAGTATGTAAAGTCAGTCTCTTATATCATGGAGAACATCGTACGTCAAGCCATAGAAAAGGCGAAGATTATCGGTGCTATAAGTTCAAGTAAATATTGTGATATTTTGCTTAATAATGTGCATTATTTCTTAAATAAAAGTAAAACAAAGTTTGTTAGTGTCGGTCTATCACCCAAATTTGGATTTGAGCCAGTCGTAAACTCGGTGGATCGAAGAGTAGTGAAGTGGTGTTTGACAAGCAGGAATGGCGTATACTTATGGATAATCAAGGGGTAATTACTAATTATTTCTACAGTCCTGAAGGAACATGGCTACCTACCAAACTGGGATCGAAGACTGTCTCGTACGAAAGTATTAACAAGAAAAAAATTATAAGCCTCTGTGATAGTGAAGAAGCTGATGTCTATTTAGGATGGGAGTCTATAGAACAGTTATGGAAGCATTTGAAGATAATAAATTACCGATTGGAGTTGGCAGATACTGGGAACTTTCCAGAGTATTATAAAAACCTAATAAAGTCGGCAGCGGCAATTCCTGAATGTAACATTCACCAAGTTATAGGTCCATTGCATGATGTATTTGAGGTCAACATAGCCTGCCTTCTGGAAATGGAAGAATTTGCCAAGGAGAAACTATATATGGATATGGATCTTGCCAAACCTATAACTGAAAGGGGGGGGGGATAACGCGCTTGTAGTCAATAGGGATAGTATTAGATGTTAGTCAATATGTGGATGTGTCATAGTACGGAGTCGTGGCCTAAAGCTGTAGATTGTGTTAGTGCAGTCCAAAGACTAATATGCCAGTTACAATCATTAGAATTCGATGCTGATCATGAAAAAGTATATGGAATGGGTAGATTTAGTGATGACTATTTAAATAATCTAGTGAATAAGTATGGGGGAGGAATACGCCTTTGTGAAAAATACTTAAAATCGTATGTAGATGTTATAGAGTGCATTTGTTGTATAAAGCGATTAATAGAAGACCTTAAAGAAATATCATTGGAGCAATTTATACACGAAATAGAAAGATATTTACCGAATTTTGAGCCATCAGATGACGACTCACCCAGTGAAGAAGGTGTGCATTAATGAGTCCAAAAACGAGTTCACTACATAGTAGTATGGGAGTTGGCGCACAGGCATGCGCGAAAAGGAGAATGGGAACAAATAGCTAGAGAATTTGCACGATTTAAAAAAAGAATAGATGACTGTGGTAATATAATTTTACCAATCCTCGAAAAACAGCATCGTGAGTGTGTGTTTGTCAGACGATTTAGTAGTATGTGGTGATATATATGTATAGGATAGTATTAATAAAAAAAGTAAAAAAAGATCTGTTTATTGCATATTAATATTACAGTATATATAATTAAGGTTAATTAGCGTATTACACAATGTCTTTGGTAGAAATCCAGGAATTGTGAAAAGTATCAACACCCAACCACTTAACGAGAGCTTTATTCCCTTGACGTCGGATGACACGTTCAACTAGGTGAATGTTTGGATGTTTAACACTTTGTAGTTCGGGCTCATAGAACCGATCTTGAATCTCTTCATCTCGACTATCACGTAATGTGTAGGTGAGTGGGCGTGAACGTTTAACTGTTGATATTCGAAAGACTTCGTAACTCCAATTAGGTGTGTACCCCTTAGAGAATAGGCTTCTATGTTTGCTAATGTGTACATGTACCCCACTTTAAATTTAGGTATTTTACGGTCAAGAATTTTTTGACATTTTAAATGTTTCGAAATAGATGCACTATTTTTTTCCGATACATCTACCGGTTTGTATCCAGTTGTTCTATGCTTTCTTGAATTATACTCGGCGACAATGTGCGGCAATATTGATAGCCACTTATAGGATCCTTGCATGCTGAAGGTTTTCCACATTATTGCTTTAAGGGTGCGATTTACACGTTCGGCTATGCTACTTTTCACGATGGAATAACTACTGTAATGATTGATATTAAATTTTTTCATTACTTTTTTGAAGTCAGCATTATAGAACTCAGTTCCGATATCAATTTGTATATGTGTAGGTGTCCTTTTCAAACCAGACAAAAGTTTATCCGTTACATCCGCGACTAGTTTACCATTCTTGCGTTTGATAGGGAAAGCCCAGACATATTTAGAGAATGCATTTATTATTACTAAAATGTATCGAAATCCTTTATTCATCCGAGCATATGGTATCATTTCCACTAAATCAGCTTGAAATAGATCATTTAAACCTTTTAGTACAACACAACGCCGCGGAAAATTTCTTCTTGCAGGTTGGTGCAGTTCTTCAACAACATCGGCTTTACTCATTTTTTGCATTTTTTGTTTGTGCTTTGGATTTTATTACGAACTCTACGTTGAATATCGTTGCAGTTGAAAACTTTACAAACGTCGGCATGGTTACACGAATTACATCGTTCCTATTAAGAGGCTGACCAATTACATCCTTTGCCAGCTCAAAGTTTTTACCATCTATGTTAAGCTCAAGATTTGGATGACTCCACCTGCAATATATTATAGTGCCATCGTTACAGGGATAGATATATTGATCAACTATGCCGGTATATAGACTAATTGTGTTCTTTGCGGCGATTCCAGAAAATGAAATGAAAGTTTCATAAGACAGATCGTTATGATGAACAATATGTTTCCCAAATTTATCCACTGTCATTTGATGATGAAGATGTACGCAAAATGTCTTGTACTACGCGCTCCTCCTTGTAGATTATTTATACTGCAATGAAACAGTCAAATCTCTTACGGTAACGACCGTTATTAACATCGCTTTCTTTATCAATCACAAGAAATCCGAATTTATCAAGCCAGCAACAGCAACACAAGTCTTTAAATCTATAAAATGACATATCAACATTAACGTGATCATCATATACATGCTTGAGATTAGTGTGATCTTGTTGAAAAAGAACAAGTAAATTCACATTATCACGTATAAGCTGTTTTGGAATTGAAGAATACGTTTGACACAGATAGAAACAATCATTATTTCGATGTCTGCCAAAACAAAAATGATCTCTAATTTCATTTTGTTTATGACATGCTACAACATCAAAAATCATTATTGAATTTTTACGGGACTCACTAGGAGGTATAACATCACTATTATCACTGTATTCGAAATACCTAATTTCCTTTATGAGTGCCAGAAACTTCCGCAGGTACTGGTATTTAGGTTGGTATAGAGATTTGCATATATATATATATATATATATATATATATATATATATATATATAGACATTTTCAAAACGTAAGCTATTTGGATGTTCTAATAAGCTAATCATAACATTGGTTTTTCTACAGCCGGATGGTCCGACGATTATACCTCGTTTACATCCCCCTTTTAGTAAACCGCGGTGTTTAGAGTAGTGCTCCTTGTTAGGAGTAATGTCATAATTTTTGATAGGTAATTCTGTATCTTGCGGAATGAAACTGATGTCACCCATTATGGTACTAAACCACGACTTGTATGACGCTTCTATATATACACACCACGTGCTGAAAGTAGTTTAGTAGTGAAGTGTCAATCAATATGGAAGTATACATCCCAGCGTCAGAGGAAAAAAAAGGTTCAGGATTAATTAATACTTTAATAAATAAATTACCTGTGGAGTTGCATATACCCGGATATCGATATGTATGTAAAGGATATGTATTTAAACTCGAAAAGAACCAATTATAATTTGTTTTATTATATAGTTGAATTGGGATAAAAAATTATTTTAAAACACATTAATATTTAAACTAAAAAGTTCTATAATAAAATTCCTTTAACAAGTACTTCAAAATGACTATAAACCTGTCAATTACCTCATAATGTGGAATTTTGAATAAAAATAATAAGTATCAAATTATTATCTGCAAATATACACTACCAGATTTAGAAATACACTAAATTATTAATAGTTCCAAAGGATTAAAACTAATAAACCTGCTTTAGACTGTGAAATCTTGTTAATAATATGTAAGTATAAAAAATTTTTTTCATAATGCATGTACTAGGTAGGTAACAAGAATTAAACCTATAAAGGAACGCGGTTTTGCTTGTAAACTTTTGTTAGATAACCGTAAACTGTATGTAATTTTTATAAGAGCGAGTAATAAAGAAATTAGAACTAGATCTGTATAGCTGCTTTAGGATCTGTTTAAATGTAAAAAAAAAATTAATAAATGTATTAACTGAATTAATTATAAAGAAAACAATTTACATTAGACGACTTAAAAAAATTAGTTCTACACAATAATTTCGACTCCATAATAAAAAATTATCACACTGCTCTTTTAGTTACACAAATATATAATTTGAAATTGAAAAGATTTAAGTCGCTTTACAAGTGATAAAATGCATGATTTATAAAATGCCTCACAACGAATTTTTTATGTAAATCTCCTATAATCGAATTTGAATATCTATGTAAAAATTAAACATATATTTAAAAGTATTACTTGATTTTTGTAACAAACTTTATATTTAACTCGCAAATAACAATGGATCGGTTTCACTTTATATATATTTCAAACAGTAAAAGAAACAATCACTTGAAATTCTTAAGCGTTTTGCATTCTGCACTTGATCCATCTTATAAAGATACATTTTTGTAATATATATTTCATGATGAACAAAAACAATAACTCAATTATTTGTCATAAACTTTGTAACTAGAAATAAAGCACTTTTTATATCACTTTGAAGCCTAATTATGATTCTATATATGTCACAAATACTTCTAAACATTTGATGAACGATTGATGCAATTGAGACGTAATCACTTCTAGCACAATAGATAAAATATATATGAATCTTCACTTACCAATATTCTTTAGTGCCTCCTTGGAGCTTCTGATTCCTGCACATCTTTGTGGATTGCTTAAACAAACAAACATTGTAACATTCGTAAAGTTGTCCACCAAATTTTGTGGAAAAGAATATAACTTCTTTTGAATATAATAAAGTGATCATAAATTAATTTGCTTTAATCAATAAACTATGTAAAAAATAATTGAATAATAATATCTATTCTACTCACATTTTTACGCTATCCACCATGATGCTTTTGAGATTGAGATTGCCGTTCCAGGATACTCTTCTAATTGTTCCTCCGTAAAATAATTATTGCAATAATAAACTATAACATGTACTTATATATATATATATAATATGCTATACTAAATCTATTTATATATCTTAAAATAAATTATTAATTAATAAAAAAAGATTTCTTACCCTATTGTTACTGGTGGTGTTTAACTGGAATTGTAACCAATACACTAAAAACGCGTGCTATTTATATCAAAAAAGCAAGGCTACACCTGCATACGCAGAATAATAAATTATATATCACCATATATGGAGAAGTTACATCCAATGCCAAGCTTACTTTGTAATATGTAAATTAACTCCCGTATAATAGACAAAAAATTTCAACAATTATTTTCAGATACAATTATATATTCCTAGATAAATATACATCACTTAAAGTACAAATATATTTTGTATTTACTATTAGTGCAAAACAAACATGTTATTTACTTCCTTTTTTAGGAAAGTGTACATTTTTTATATGTCAATTCCGAAATTTAACTTCCGCTTTTTATGTCATCCCTTTTTTTAACAGTAACTAATACATCAATGTAATATTTTATTTCAAATACCAGATTTTTTGCTTTTCTTTCTTTAGAACGAAAAAATAGTTAACCAGATAAGTTACCTATTGCTTTTTTAATGTCACTTCTTCTGTTCTATAACAGCAATTCCTGCATCACGATAATTTTTTTTTGTTCTTTTACAGATCATTGAGCAGCAGACGACACGGTTGAATGTTTCCTGTGACAGCCAGATGTCAATCCGTTACAGGAACATCTTCGATGGGCACCACACTGCACGTATGCTAAGCTCCGTGCACCACGCAGATGCAATGAAACGGAAGTGGAGAGGACTTTCTGCACTTGTACTAAATCAAAATGTTTCATTCCTAAAGAAAATCATATATCTGAGTAATACATGTTTCTAATGTAATTTGTACTTCTTTATTTCTACATGAATTAAATATATTAACATATCGTTTTCTTTTATTTTTGGTAAAAAGTGTGGGTGAGCAAAAAGTGGGCAAAAAACATACAAGTGGGCTAGAGTAGCAACCAGGTCACACGGATGTTCTTGTAATTGTGGAACATGAATGCGCGATAGGTCACACGGATGGCCTTGTAATTGTGGAACAGGAAAACGTGGTTTGTGACCTTGGGTTTGTGGCAATGATATGTAATTAGGTTACACGGATAGCCTTGTAGTTGTGGAACAGAAAAGCGAGGTTTTAAAGTAGGTCACAGTGATGGCCTTGTAATTGTGGAACAGGAAAGCGGGGTTTACGACCTTGGCTTTGTGGTAATGATATGTAATTAGGTCAAACATTGCGCTTTTTTGACCTTGGTAAGGTGGGGACCTTGGTTTTGCGGCAACCTTGGAATTGTGGGGCCTTGGAAATGTGGTGTGTGCTAAAAGTCTCCAATCTTACCTACTAGAATCAAATATATTATTGATTTCTTCAATAAAATTTCCAGTATTTTCACACGTTGAACTGTCGAACTGACGTAGTTTTGAAACAGTTCTTATTGTAGAAGACATGATGTGGCTAAAAATTTGCGCAGTTTAACCCTCATTTTCTGTAAGGCGTTTGGATTCATGTGAATTGGAGTTATTTTGCTCAAGGCTCTAGAGATTGTACTTCTCCTATCAATTTCATAAGTCACGTCACTCCAAGATACCGCGTTTCTTAGAATTTTCAGTAAGTGCGGAGTGTCAAAACATATAAATAGTTTTGTATTATTTATATATATTATAGGGTTTTCACTTGAAGCGCCTGATTTTGCTAAAGCACTTCTGTTATTCGTTCCTTGATCGCAAATGAGAACCATAGGTTTTAAATACATATTTAATAATTCTGGAATAACTGTAACAATTATATCTTTTAAATTGTCGGCCTTGATTGGTCCCGAAGATATGTAATAACAAAAGGGGATTTTCCAATTGTGTAATAGTCTTCTCAGATAAACACCATAGCGGTATTAGCAACTTTATTATCACGCCCTAAATGACCAAGATCCTGATAACCTTCAACGATATCCTGAAATTTGTTGAACTCTAATTTTCTTTTAAGAGCAATCGTCGTGATTCATTGTTTTTACTTTTGTCATTAACTTTTGTGTTAGATTTGTTGTGACGTCGGTTACGAAATTGGAAATTTTTAACCACGATTGAATTGTTCTTTCAGATTGTAAAACAAAACCTAATTTATTCCGCATATATTTATAACACCCTGGTGATTTATAATATAGAGATAATGCTACCTGTTTCTCATTATATGACCATGCAGTGTTTTTTCTGTGAAATAATTGCATGTTAGTAGAACAGAGGCACATTACGTAGCCATCTTGGATTTTGTGGAGACACCACACATTTCACTTTTTATACGCCCACGTGGGAGACGTATTTTTTGTCGGTCGTTTTTTGTCGGCTTTTTCCATGTCCACGTAGGTATCGTATTTTTTTAGCCCTGTGGTTTCTTTTCGGAGGACTCTTTCAACCCCTTGATGGAATTTTTACCCAAATTAGGACCATTTTGGCTGTATTAAGAATTTTTTAAAGTTCGGCCACTGGAGGGTTGGTAAATACATGGGCATGCAGTGTTCTGAGAATAAAAAGATTTAATCTGTCATTAGGATCCATTTTTATCAAAGGAAATTGCAGCACACACGCACACACGCACACACGCACACATGCACACACGCACACACGCATACACTCTCACACGTACACACGTGCACACGCACGCACACACAACGCACGCACACACGCACGCACGCACAAACGCACGCACGCATGTTGGCACACATGCACACACACCACACACACACACATACACACAATTACTTTAAAATAAATAAATGAGTGCTAATTAAGTAAGCAGGTAATTAGACATAAATTAGATATAATCAAACTATTATTATTAATGCGCGATGCGCGTGTTGGTTTTAGTAAATATTTAAAAGACAACAATAAACTAGGGTTATCTTGATGGAGATAAGCACCATAAAACAGGGTAGAATATACTTGTGATTGCAGATTTTTTTCACCGAAAATTTTTTTGCAATAGAAGTAGATCGTGCACTGAACTTGTTACAGGACTCTTGATTAAAATAATCAAAGTACTAAAATCTCTTTTTTATTTATCAGAGTAGAATTGTTGAAAAACAAAACATTATACAGTGACTTGATTATCTCATCACTTAGAATTCAACTTATTTGCAAGAAATCAAGCATTGGTAAATTATTATTTAATCTAAAATATAGAAACATTGACGTATAAATCTCACATACATCCGAATAGTAACCCTACAGTATTGTTTTACTGTACCCGAACCATCTAGAATTTTTCTCTGGGAAACGTAAATAATATCCTTGCGGTGCTCGTCCAAAGGAATCAAAATATTCCCCATTACCATTCTCGTTAATGTAGATAGTGGTCCAATGCTCATCTGGTTTGTTTGCAGGATCCGTGTTTACAATAACTGTACACGGTCTAGGTGCGTGCCTGGGCAAATGATTAGATGCACATACAAGTCGGATCACATTCTTGCGGCTAGAGATCGATTTGAAGCACCTCGACACCGCATACATCTTTGGAATTGGTATGTGTCCAGTTTTGCAGAAGTAAGACGTTTTCCAATGCATACATGGGGTCAACGATGTTATGGTTTACTATTGATTTGTTCAGAAACCTTAAAAATTGTTGTTTTTCCCTGCCCTTAACGTGAATTTTGTTAAAGAGCTGCAGTACTCTTATCAGCTCCTCACGGAAATCGTTGTAGTATAAATACCCCGACCACCATCTCAGACCGTAATATTTGTTCCATAAAAATCGTATCTGACTTGACATGTGTTTTGATATAAATTAATTACGAGGTGGTTTTATGAGTATCAGTAATAAAGCTCCATGATCTATAACCACAGCAATCTCTTTGGGTATGAATTCGTTGCTAAGGGCTTAGAGGTAAGCCCTTATTCGTCCAGTATGTCCATCCTCTTTATCTTGCTAGTGGATACTGAAGCTCGAGCAATTTCTACATGGCAGATAAACTGATGTAAAAACATCTGTAGCTGAGAGATTTAATAATAAAATATTGAAACAAGAATGTGACGCTACTTTACGATGATAATGATAAGCTAATTCCTCATGAGCGGAATGCATTTTCTAGTCATTATTTTCAGGTGGATTAATTTCCAAAACACCTTTGCGTTAAAGACTAATAGATTAGCTGTAGAGTAACTTTCGAAGAATGGTATGCGGTTTCTATCTATTATTTACAGATCGAAAAAAAATTAGACAGGTGTAGGGTTGCGCAACTTGCCCTCGGGGCTTTACCCCTTGACGGAAAATTTGAATTTTTATTTAAGTCTCTGTAGGTTATGGCTGGAAATATGAATTTGTGTTGTAATACAGATGTAGGGCTTAGCAACTCTCAGGAAAACGCCCCTCTACCAAAAATTTGAATTTGTTTGCGGTGACATCGATGAGGGGAAATTTGAACTTGTATTATAATAAGGGGGCCTAATGCTAACTTATAAGGCAGACATACAGCCTCGCAACTTGATTTTGTGTCTTAGTCCCTGGTCCCTTGGCGGGAAATTAGAATTTGTATTTAAGTGTATATTCTGATTACTTATTGCGAGAAATTTGAACTTGTATTCTAATAAGAAGCCTATTACTAACTTATAAGACAGACATAGGGCCTCGCAACTTGCTTTCGGGCCTTCACACACCTGCCTTGGCCCTCATGTCTGGCTGGAAATAATATTCTAATAAGGAGCCCTAATGCTAACTTATAAAACAAATATAGGAACTAGTTGTGGGCTAATGGATACTTTCTGTAATAAAGGTGGCACCACCTAGCGTTATATTTCTATAGTTAATTAGGATTCCGTCTGTGGCACCATCCAGTGATGTATTTTTAAACTAGCAAATGCTTTCTGTAATAGAGACGGCGCCGTCTAGCGGTATATTTCTAGCACTAATTAGGGTTGTTTGTGGTGCCATGTTGTGGTGTAAAGACTAATTAATGTTTTTTGTAATAGAGGTTGATCGAATTCGTCTCACCCTCGTCTCTATCGTCTCTTTTTCAAACATACAAATCAATTAATCAAATCAATTAAGCAGATCAATCCCGAACAAATCAGGTTCGATCAAATCAATCTGAATCAATCAATCAACCAAATCAATCTCAATCAGTCAAATCATAACTTACAACCGGCGAAAACTAGCGTACAGCTCAAAAACACTGATTGGACTAACTTACACTTTGCTAAAAACAACCGACCACAATTCAAAAATACCAAAATGATTTAACTTAATCATACAAACTCAGCTCTCAATACAAAAAATAGCAGTTTGATTTAACTTACAGAGTGCAATAGGAAACAAATCTCTCACTTATTGTAGTTACCCATCTAACCACCCTTCGCATTAACTGCATCATTGTTAGTGCAGCTATAGTTACCATATCGACAGTTGAATTTATTTATCAAACATTAGTTTTTTTCTGTCGCTTTTCTGTTGATAAAGATCAATAATTATGGCTCACAGTTTCACTAATTCTGAGATGGTGGCACACTTCTGCTAATATCGAAAGACGTCTCCGCGAAAATGGCAAGTCTCAACCAAGCCGCGTAAATTCTGGACGCAGACGAACCATATGGACGGTGCAAATAGAAGAAGAGATTTTGGATGCTGTTGAAATAAATCCAGAGACCAGCACACGGCGTGAAGGATTGCAATTGGAAATTCCGCATCATCAGTTCATAGAGTTTTTCAAGAACAATCATTGCACCCCTTTCATATTCGAGAAGTTCAAGACATATTGCCCGTGGATCCTGATCAAGGTTTAGCTTTCTGTCGATTTAATATTCACAGAAGAATCGAAAATCCAAAAAAAAAATGTTTGTTCACGGACGGAGCTACTTTTACTAGATGCGGTATTTTCAATGTTCATAATGAACATGTTTAGGCTGTTGAAAACCCTCATGAAACGAGAGAATCTCAGCATCAGCACCAATTTCAAATAAATATATCGGCTGGAATTGTAGACACATTTATTATTGGTCCCTTTGTACTGCCAAATTGGCTGAATGAAGATAGGTACTTGAACTTTTTAATACAAAATTTACCTATTCTATTGGAAGATTTGCCCTTACTCCTTCGTCGTGGACCTATGGTTTGTGCATGATGGCGCCCCGCCTCATTTTGCTTGAAATGTAAGACAACATTTAAATGACGTATATCCACAGCGCTGGATTGGAAGAGGAAGTAACGCACCTGTGAACTGGCCGGCTCGATCACCGGACTTGACACCCTGCGATTTTCTTTATGGGATGCCTTGAAATCAAAAGTTTATGCATTCCCACTTAGTACGCAAGAAGAATTGTTGGAAAGAATAATCCATGAAGCCAATTTATTGAAGAATAATTGTGCAAGCAGTAAAATGGTGGAAATTTTGAACATTTGTTCAATTAGCAAATTAAATACCTTCCAGAAAAGTCCATCAATTAAACTTGTTAAAACAAAATTAATATAACATAATTTTTTTTTAATTTTTATTTAGCTTTTGGTTGATAGTAATGCAATTTAATTGTTTAACTTTGTTCTTCATATTGTTAATTATTATTTTTGTTTTTTCTTCAATAACTATTGTTCTTGAATAACTTTATTTTCTTTAATAAATCTCCTTCATGAATTATTCTTATTATTATTATGAATTATTGTCATACTTTTGGATAATTTTCATGCATCATGAGCTTTAGATGCGTTTCTCTATGAAACCGGTGCTCTTAGCGATTTCAAGAACGTATACCTTTTTTAAGCAGAAAAGGTAGAGAAAACTATTGTTCCATACTAAAAGGGCCTATAGTGTAGCACAAAAAAGTTGTATCGTTTGAAACATGTCCTAATGGTCGCTTGTAGCGCCCTCTAGGGAATACACCGAAATCGATGATAAAGTTGAATTTTCCATCCCAAGAAACTCCCATATAAGAAGTTTTATAAATTTAGTTCAGAGCAGTCGAAAGATATGAAAGATAATGTGGTTTAATTTTTCAACTTTCACACCCTGTAGCTTCGTTATTATCAACTTTTTGACTAAGGCAAGTTTAGTTAAATCTGCTTATTTTTACGTAAGTAATCTTCCTTATACTTTTGGCTATGCAATTTAGGGGCTCCCTGTATACAGGGTGTCTCGAAAGGATTAGACATACGTTAATTGGAAATTATTTACGTTAAAATAAGCCGATTCGACTAAATTTACCTTAAGCCAAAAGTTGATACTAACGGAATTACAGGGTGTCAAAGTCGAAAAAATAAATCACATTTCCTTTAATATCTTTCGACTACTTCCAGCTAATTGCACGAATTTTATTTATACGGGAATTTTTTGGGATAAATAATTCAAATTTATTATCAATTTTGCAGTATCTTCTAGAGGACGCCACCGGCGACGTACCCTGTATGTTATTTTGGACTAGAAAAGTCTCTTTCCCTGTCTTTTCTGGTTAAGAGAGGGATATATGTTATTGAATCCGCTAGGGCCAACGGTTTCCGAGAAAAACGCATCTAAAAGTGATGATGTATACAAATTATCTACAACTAAAGTTAGTTTATTGACGTATTTGACTGCTATCCACAAACACAAAGAAATAACACTCCCAGTAATACTAAATGGACGTACCTCATTACCTTTAGATGGGTTTTTCTTAGACTCCGTCGGCACTAGCTACTTCAATAAGGTATACCTTTCTTAACTAGAAAAGACAGGGAAAGAAATTTTTCTTGTCCAAAATAACATGCAGGGTGGAACAAAAAGTTATAAGGATTTAAAGGGTTCAAAATCGTCGCCGGTGGCGTCCTCTAGAAGATATAGCGAAATTGGTAATAAATTTGAATTATTTATTCCAAAAAATCCCCGTATATAAAATCGATGAAATTAGGTGGAAGTAGTCGAAAGATATTAAAGTAAATGTGATTTATTTTTTCCGTTAGTATCAACTTTTGGACAAAGGTAAATTTAGTCAAATGGGCTTATTTTAACATAAACAATCTCCAGTTAACGTACGTCCCATTCTTTTCGAAATACCATGTATATATATATATATATATATATATATATATATATATATATATATATATATTAAAGGAGATATCAAAAAAAGTTATTTACAAAAATTATAGGCAACTTCAAACTTCACATTATAAAATTATTTTCGTATTTACAGGGTGTTACATATTATCAGGGTGAACCACACATACTTTTTTTTAAATGGGACACCCTAAATATTATTTTAAATTTAGATTAAGTTAATCTCCCCCATACTTCCAATATAGGGTTTCATTTCGTTATACAAGGTATTTAAAAAGTTATGGTCAATTGTACACGAAAACCATTCTCATTTCAATGTCCTGTATACCCTAAACAGAACAACCTAGCAATAATTTTTTCCAGGCATAACTTTTTAACAATGGTACAGTTACGAGAAAGTTCTACTTGTTTATTAATGCACCAATTGAATATAGAGCGAGTCAAAACTCTAACACATCATCATCAATTTCTGAGATATTTTCAATTTAATAACAGAAAGAGATTTTTTTAAAAATTTCTATTATAAGTTAGCCGTGAACAAATAACAGTGTGACAAATTATTATAAAAAATTCAAAAAATATCGGTTATTCAGACAAAACTCTTATAAAATTAATCACGCCTAACTTTTTATAATAGATTTTAGAAAAAAATCTCTTTCTGTTATTAAATTGAAAATATTTCAGAGATTAACAATTTTAGCTATAGAGAGTGCTTAATAGAAATGAAAGAACATAAAGAGTATTTTCACTTTTTAAAATAAAATACATTCAACAAAATTGACAAAATTATGTGTTCGAGATTTGGCTCGCTCCATATTCAATTGGTGCGATAATAAAGAAATAGCACTTTCTCGTAACACTGTACCAATGTAAAAAAGTTATGTCTGGAAAAAATTATTGTTAGGTTGTTCTGCCTAGGGTATACAGGACGTTGAAATGAGATTGATTTTCGTGTATAATTGACCATAACTTTTGAAATACCCTGTATAACGTAATGAAACCCTATATTGGAAGTATGATGAGCTTAATCTAAATTTGAAATAATATATAGTGTCCTATTTAAAAAAAAGTATGTTTGGTTCACCGCGGTAATATGTAACACCCTGTAAATACGAAAACAATTTTATAATGTGAAGATTGAAGTTGCCCATAATGTTGTAAATAGCTTTTTTGATATCTCCTTTAATAACGAATATATCGTACTTCGACGCACTAATGCCGCACCCTGTACACACACACACACACACACACACACACACACACACACACACACATATATATATATATATATATATATATATATATATATATATATATATATATATATATTGTAACGTGTCAACTTCGTGGTTTTACGTTTCTTTGAGAAGCAAAGAGTTTCTTATGCATGTTGGTAGCAACACATTGTACTCAGGTACGAATTAAGAAACATGGAAACTATGTGCGAAATAAATAGGTATGCAATACATTCAAACTTAGGAACACGATAAGATTTCGATTGGTGACTTTTTTGTTTTAGAGTTGAGAACGCCATTTTGTGACGGAAATTATGCGTTGTTGGAATCGCGGTATGTGGGAGAGAATCTTTCAGTAATTCTTATATAATACTCCTCAGTCCTCTCCTATCATTGGTTTATATACATATATATATATATATATATATATATATATATATATATATATATATATATATGATATATATATGCTGTGCATATGATATGGTGGAGACTGTGAGCTACTTATATATGCTTTCCTGAACACAACACCACTTTAGAGATGGACTTCAACAGTTAAAAATGTACTACAATATTAAAAGATGTAATTGTTGAAAAAAGTGTAATGATCATAAATTCCAAACATATATACACAGAATTATTTATTTAATTTCGATTCAGTAATTTTGGCCCTTTCGTTGCATCGTCTCAACCATTTACATCCACTTCTTTTTCAGTTATATTCAATACTTTCATTCCAGCTTCTGCAAGAAATATTTAAGTTTGCAATGTTACGATTATGTAATAATTCTTAATACATAATATTAGCTCATACATTCTTAATTACTTAAAAGCCTTTTTCAGTTTTCTGCCCAAAAGATAAATTCTGCACCATATCTGTTTGTAATAATCTTCTGATATGTAACTAAATACACGGTGTCCACAAACCCTTTTCACAAAAGAAAACTTCAGACTCTAGAGCTGATCTTATGTCGATTTAATGTAAATTACCTTAATACAAAAATACTTCCGAAGAGAGCTGGAGCTCTTGGAAGATGGCGCCCTAACATCGGTTTAATTCATATACCTTCAAAATGGTTTCCCTTTAAATGATAGAGTTATGTACGTTTATTTAGTGGAATATGCCCAATCGTATGGCGTGAATATGATTTTGTAGTTGTACTCATAAGCTCGTTTGGGCTGGGCATTGAAGATTGCTATTCATAAGTTTTTTGTTTTTCAAAATTTCGCAATTTTATATAAAATAATATTTTTTTCATAAAAGAATGATACTCTTGTTTGAAGTCACTACGACGCACCGTTTTCGAAATAAATCGATTTGAACTTTTCATGTTTCATAGTTTTATAAAATTAACCAACGAATTCATTTACAATTATGAAAGATGGCTATGGAAAATAAACAAAATAACAATTGCGTGAACGTCAAACTGCTCTCATGTCATAAATTAATTTTGCTTTAGAAAGTAAGAAATAAACTCGGGAAAAAAATAATTATTTTTAATACAAAAAAATGTTGCTGACACAATTAATAAAAAAAAATTCAAAATGACAACTGAAAGCCTGAAACACAAAACTGAATCTACAAAAGTTATTCCACATGACGACCACCTGTTTATATAAAGATTGCCGAATTTTTGCAAAAATACCACTGTTGTTCCTAAATTCGTCACAGGCATCCTAAATTCTTCTCCAAAGCTGATTTATAAAAGTATGATTAACACATGAAAAGTTCAAATCGATTTATTTCGAAAACGGTGCGTCGTAGCGACAAGACAAGAGTATCATTCTTTTATGAAAAAATTGAATTTTTTTCAATTTTATATTCAAATTACGAGATTTTTAAAAACAAAAAACTTATGAATAACAGTGTCCAATGCCCCGCCCAAACAAGTCGCTTATGAGTACAACTAAAAAATCATATTCTCGCGATACGATTGGGAATATTCCACTAAATAAACGTACAGAACTCTTATCATTAAAAGGGAAACCATTTTGAAGATATATGAATTAAACCGATGTTAGGGCGCCATCTTCCAAGAGCTCAAGCTCTCTTAGGAAGTATTTTTATATTAAGGTAATTTACGTTAAATCGACATAAAATCAGCTCTAGAATCTGCAGTTCTCTTTTGTGAAAAGAGTTTATGGACACTCTGTATATACACTTCTTTTTATGTATTTAATTTGACAGTTGTCATCAAATATTTGAAAATTTAATTTTTTTCAAATTTTATGTAAACGATTGTAACGGTACTTTTGCATAATAATATAAAATTCAAAAAGGCCGCTCAAAACAGTGTTTAAATTTTAATAAATTCAAGGTAAAGTAAAATAGAACTAAAGCAGTTCTGATAAGAACAATTGATAACAACCTTGACATTGCCATAAAATAGGTACACATAATTTTGGATTTCTAAAATTTTTTAATTAATCAAGCATTAATATATAATTAATATGTACGATTTTGTTTAAGAACAAAACAATAATGTCAAGTAAGTAAATATTTTTTGAACATGATATTTCAGATTATTATGCCATGCGAACGCAAATTTAACTAAAATTTATTGTTTTCATAAATTTAATCTTTAAAAACCCAATCAACAATTGGTAAGTAAGACTGAAAGTAAGCCAAGCGTTTAATTGGTAATTTTTAACAATTTTTAGGGTTTTTTTTTATATGAAGCAACATTCATTAAATAAAAGAATTTGTCTTCAGAACGAACTGGCAATAGTACTGCAACAAGTTCCATTAACGGTCCAACTTGGTCACATAAAAAAAAACAGGGGTTGTTTAACATCTCAAGTCCTAAAAAATAAAAAGGATAAAAACAAGGAGTTGCCTATGTAAGGTTAGATATTTCATTTCATCACCATCATACATACACGATTTACATATTATAAAATTATCAATACCGACCACTGTGAGAGATCTCCGGTTATACTCACATAACCATCTCGTCATACCTCACTCATGCATTTTTTACCTAAAATTAAATTAATAACATTTGTACTTAATGTCGATATGTAGTTTGTAACAGTTTCATTTAACCATTAAATCACTAAGCCACCTTCATAGTTTTCATTTATTAGTGGTTCATATTATTATTGTCACGGATAAGGCTAATTACAACATACACCCATTACATTTTGCTAAAGCCTTGGCGCTCTTCACACTTCTCATGTTCTCCGGTATAAAGCCGAGCGAATGGGGTATCAGTCCAACTTAATAGTATGTACCATTGCCATACAATAAAAAAGGGGAGTTCAAATCTCAGTATTAACACGAACCGAAATGAAGGCTGAAAATCAAGTACCTCATTGCTTACCAGTTGTTTTTCAAAACAAAAGGTTATACGATTACAAAAAATTTTATCCGCAACACATGCGCTGTAACATTTTTGATGGTCGACCTTATATTTTACCCTCGGTTACACCTCGGGTAAAAAAGAAACGGCTCCGTACCAGGAAACCAAAATAAAGTTTTGTTATTGATCAAAGTAAAATGGGAGTTTAAAAAGGAAAATTTACGTTTTGGTATCGATATTTAGGGAAACCCTCTTACTAGAATTTGAAAGGAAACATTCGTTAGTATTTGTAAATAGGGATAGTTTTGTATAAATAAATGCTTTCGCATTTTAATTTGGTTGAATCAAGTTGGGGATTGCATCATATAAAAATTAAATTAAAGAACGTATTCAAATATTACGTTTTAAGGTACAACTTTTGCAAAGGTTTTATTTATCCGCCAGATAGGCACCATTTCTATTGATAAGAGCTTGGTTCTAAATTAAATAAATTCACTTTAGATACCTAGCATTAAAGGCTATTTTGCTTGAAAATTCCAATTTACCATATACCAAATTTCTCAGATAAGACTTCGTGTAGAAGCAACTTGCTGAAAGTGCAATCTCTCCCGACGTTTTTCAAGTTTGGATTTGCGAATGCGCCATTTAAAAAATAACCTGATGTAAATAAATAAAGATTTTCTCGTAATACCAAGTATTAAGTATTAATCTGAACTTTTATTATTAGTGTAAAAATAATAAGTAACGTGCTGTAACTAATTTCGCTTGAGAATAAAAAGGCAGGAGTTACCCACTGCATGATATCGGAAGCGTCGTTAGCACCAACCGTACCATCGAGGTTATCGTCCGTACCAGATTCTGTGTAACTAAAGGGTATCTTCAATTAAAGGTAACATGTGTTTTCTTTTAATGTGATGATTGACAAACTTTAAATAAATTTTTGAGTGTTTTTTTTTATTATGTTGATATTTAGGTGTAAAAATGAAAGCATAAACGCACTGTTTTAATTTTATTAAGAGATTCACTATTGAGTATGTTATCGTATAAATCATAATGTCAGTGCTTTTATACAGACAATTGTCCAAATTGATTGTAAATGTTTATTAATGTTAGACAAACTGACGACGTTTATATCGAAATTACTACAGGTTTATTAGAAGGAAGTTTGCAAGTTCTAGCTAGGGTCGCCGCCAAATTTAGTTAAGCTCTTTGGAGTTTATTTTATAATCAACGTTGTCACCGATTTCTTTGTTCTTGTATTATTATTTCTTTTATGTACATTATATTTATTTAGGGTATTGGACTTGTTTTTGTGAACCTACGATAACAAAGCATCCGAGGACAAGCAATTTTCGTATTTATAACTGAATTTGCTCATTAACTTAACGTAATTGTATCTAATTTAGTTTGAATGAAACAATCACGGCCGAAAATTTTCAAGGGATCATTTAACTTTAACGTACTGTTAGAGGCCGAAGAATATTGCATCTTTTTTCTTGTTTTTGTTATGGATTGAGCATAATTAAACGTGATTTGAGGAATTCGATTTCAAACGATTGTGTACATAGTCAAAGCGTTTTTTTCTATTGTTATTATATTGCTATATTTTTGCCTGATGAAGTGAAATTATTTTACACATTGAGTTTTTGGAGTAACATAACGTGGCAGGAGATTAATGTCTGTTTATCAAAGAAGTGATTGATTCTTGCGGCACGCTATTATTTTATCTTTTTGCGTGCAAATGTTTGTTTTGAAGCGTTTCAGGTTGGCGAAATATCTGTTGGTCCTAGAGCCGTCTGCAGAGATTACGTATAGGTAAGCAAGTTATTTGTGTATTTTGAGCGAGCTGTGAACTATCGTAATTACGAATTTCATCCCCTATTGTGACATTTCAAATATCCTGGCGCCCATTTCCGGTTTTATGACGATTTAAACCCTTATTTTGACTCATGTATGGTATACTATTCTTCGGTGTGCAAAAGCCAAGTTTATCTGTTATTTCGTTTTACTGCCAGTTTATATGGTAACAACATAAAGTTGAAAACATTAAACAAATATTTACAATAAGTAAAAAATACATATCGCATTTTTCAACTCTTCATCTCCATGCAAATACTCTTCCAAAGCACCCAAATCACTATCCGAATCAATAGGTACTATTAATTTTAAGAAAATGGATTGTCACTGCAATATAAATCATCATCTATGGTGACTTCAACTTGTCTTCTAGGGTGTCCATTCTTCTTAATACGTCACTGATCATTCCTTTGAGAATGTTTTGGTTTCGAATTATTTCTTTTATATACACTACAGAGTTTAAAGAAGAATTCACTTGTATTATGTGGCCCAACTTGTATAGCATTAGAATCATGAATTATGGTACAATGAGGAACATTCCCATTTTTCGACACTGTATCGATCGCTCGAATTGATATTGGTGGAGAAGAAACATTGTGCGCTTCGTTTCCAAAACACATTTTGGAATATTTTTTGTTTATTAAATAAAAATTAAATTAAGGGTGTGGTAATGGAGACACAACTGAGTAGGATTTGGTATGGTTGTCGATTCCCCCACATCTTCTTCAAATGAAGAAGAAACAACACTCCTAATAATTTTTCGTTTGGTCTTTACTTCATTTTCTGAACTTGATCCCAAATCCTTGCTTTGGTGGCTTTAGGTGTAGCTTTATTGAAAGAGTCTACAATGTGATTAATAAACTTTTAATAAGTTCAATATCTATACCAAATACATTTTTACCTAAATTTGTATATGGATATTTCTGCCAACTAGACTGAGGTTTTTCTAATTTTAAAATCGAATCTCTCACTGTGATTCAGAGCACGAGGGACACCAATAGCAACATTTCTCAGTGTTCTCTGGGAACTTCACTACAGTTCAGATTTGTGCTATGGCTATTAATTCTTGATATCTGATAATGAAATAATTTAGATTGTAATATTTACTTCAATGGCATACCGCTTGGAAAGATGTTACATACTGCTTAATTCTAATTTCCATATTTAACATAGGTATTGCTTTAATATAAGGTCAAAATTACATTACCTGAAACTAATTCCTAATTTATTCTTGCCACGTGTCTAACCATCATATGATATAAAAAAGGAATGGGCTCGACTAAGCTCAGGCGTACGTCGGCAGACCGCAGAGCACTCGGATGCGTGCTTGTTTTGGAGGTATAACTTAAAGTGATAGTAATGTAGTTAGATAGGAACCGGATATGAGTAGGCGCCACAGGCTTTAATAAGGAAATACTCAACAAGTGTTGAGAGGAGAGTAAACCCCGTAAAGCCTGAAAAATAAATAAAAATGAAGGAAGAAGTAGAAATGAGTTAACAATTTCCACGATAAAATAATTTTTATTGTCCATATCTTGACAGAAGAATAAAAAAATATATTAATTAACATTCCACCAAAGCCCACGATGGCAAGCAGTGAGGCTCGTGCCCACGGCAATTATAATTTAAATTTCAATTAGAAAAAAAAGTAAAATTATTATACGCACCCTTCCGGTCGCTGTAAGATCTTACTGTTCGTATTCGGAATTGGCTAATTTAACACATAATCCCATTGGGATGTTTGGTAAGTTAAAAAAATAATAATAAAAAAAAAAAATTATTATTGAACTTGCTTGCCTTACGCTTCACACAGTAAATTGGAAAGCTTGTTCGGCCTACAGTAAATAACTACCGTAACAAACAAAGTAATCAAAAAACTTATAGGAAATAAACTGACCCGAACAACCTTGTCCACAAGAAAAGTAATGTACATAACACATAAAGATTACGAGACAAAAATTACAAATTCACATGAAATTAAATGTTTAAAATTTGCAGTAGTTCTCGTAATACAGATAGTCGTTACACCCGGTATATTGCAATCAAAACAGGAGTTAAATCGTTGGGTGAATGTAGCCACAGAAGCTAGAATTAATTAAGTCAAAATGGAAGCTAACCTGTTTGGGTGCGGTCTATCAAGTCACTTTTAATGATTTAATCAAGTTTTACTAGTGATTAAGTGCAAAAAATATTCAAAACTGAATTAGTGAATATAATATATATATATATATATATATATATATATATATATATATATATATATATATATATATATATAATATATATATATATATATATATATATATATATATATATATATATATATATATATATACCGTTTTAGAAAAAAAAAGAATTTTGTGAAACTGCTGGAAGCACCTTAAATATATAAATTTAATTAAGAGGTAACAATTGTCAATTATTTGATTACAAAATTAATATTATCAGTCCATTTATTTTCTTTGTAGAAATTCACTAAAAACTTCCTAGGTGTATTTGAAATTTGTAAACACAATCGTGTAACCAGGTGATAAGAAAAAAATTTGACCTTTATTGTTGAAACTACTACTTATTTGATCTTGCAAATTTCGGGTACTATTCCAATGATCTAGCAGCCTTCACGTATATGGTCATAGATGTCAGCAAGGCTCTTATGCCTTCCAGCGATAATCAGGTACTTTGGATGTAACGTAACAGTAAAATATGAGCAGAAAATGTGAGAAGGAATGCCGTTAGAAATGTATAGATGCTAAAAGAAGGTAAATATAAGTACGATGTTTAATTAATTATGACCTCTTACAGGTGACAAACGAGCCGGTAGTGAACATTCAACGTAATTTCAATTGAAGTGTCTATATGTAAAGAATTAGTATTGAAAGCTTTTATATTCGAAAACCCGAAAACAATTTTAATTACCATGAGGTTATCGAATCATGTGCCACGAAGATGTGGACGAATGAATAATTTCAATTATATCCGCCTTTTAAAAGCGTTAGCAATACTTTTACTTAGCCAAGTATTACTTTAAGTGAGAATTCTCCAAAAAAAATGATGCTCTAGCATCCAGAACCAGAAACGAAAAATTCTCTAGTAACTCAACATCTACCATCAAGGGCGTTTGAACGGAAGAAAGAAAAATTAGCCAACACCTTAAAAATTTGTATTTAATCATTGTTGCCAAAAGTTAAAAATGTGTAGAAAATATATATTTATTATAGGTATATGTATTATTTGACCCTAATAGATCCCAGGTTCCTTTTTAACTGTTATATTAAATGATCCGAAATCTTAGAGATGTCACTGAAGGTATTAAATTTTACTTATTTTAACTAAATAAGAGATGTGTACGAAAGTTACATACGTTAATTTAAATACAATTAGAGATGCGTAAAAATTTGCGAAATAGTGAATTGGAAGCATTCAACCTAAGAATAAATTGCTGTTTTTAGTAAGTAAATTTGACCAAATGACGAACGTTATCAAAAAGAAACGTTTTCCAATTAAACACGTAACATTCTTTATTGACGAAAACTGTCAGTTCCACTTCTTAAATTTTTCACTTCTGGAAAATAAATACGATTATTAACAGATGCAACATTTTTAACATGAGTTGTAGCCTGTGTGTCCTTTAGTATCGCAAACGAAAGATTTGGCATATGCATCACATATGATATTAATGCTAATGATGTAAAATTTATTATTCAATACCAGGCGGTTGTAATATAAATTCATCAACAAATTTTTTTAGTAACTGATTGGAATCATTTAGTTTATTACTGCCATGAAACAGTCAAATTATTTCCACAACATTTGGATTATTATGTAAACTACAGAGTAGGAGTTATGCGTGGCTGCCACAGATTTTGGAAATTGGTAATCCATGTATATTGACAAAAAATATGTCAACAGCTTCATTTAATGGATGAGGACACTGTTCAGTTAATTTCTTTACTAGCACTAGCAAGTCCAAAGTGATAGTTTACAGGAGAAATGATGTCAAAATAGTGTACAGGGTGTGTTTACAAGGGTTCTTGCATCTAAAGGCAAATTTGAATCGATCCTTCTTAAAATGGGCAACAGTGTATTCAGACGATTATGATTAATTTGACAGTCAATTGCGTGAGTCGCTAAATCCTCTACTACACTCCATTGCTTAGTATTGTCATTATTAAAGTTGCAATTATTAGGAAATTTGAAATTTAGATCTTAGTGCTCATCTTCACTACACACGATTTCTTGATTATGATTAGTGCCTATGACCTTCACTTGGATCTATACCGCTGGGTCCGCTAGTATTTGTTACAGAATTGCGGCTTGTACATTCTTTATAACTATCTACGTCACTTTCAGAGTGAATTTCTGATAATTCTTCGACATAAGTTGTTTGAATATTATCAAAACTAGTGCTAGGTGTTAGATTCCCTACATTATGCACTACACGATCCGTAGTAGCTTGAGATTTTCGATCAATCGTTCGTGATACTCTAACTAGGCATTTTTGTAAACCACTTTCGGGCACTACTTTCTTTCTGAAATATGGTTACATTTTCAAACCTGACGGTTAACTTATTTCGCACATTTACAAGCTAATTTTAGTGATTTGGTTAGATGTGGTTAAGGTAAAATTTGTATTTATTTTAAAATTACTTACCTTTAATGGTAAAATGGGCCCAGCACGAGACAAAATGGAGTGGGGGTTAGCCACTCCCCAGCCCGCACAGGACAAAAAGGGGGTGAGGGTTCTGTGGTGGGACCGGTTTCTTTTTCGGGGGCGTTTCTCAACCCCTGGCGGGATTTAGCCTCTAATTAAGGTCCTTTTGGCAATATTAAGCGCCTTTTTGGAGTCTAATCCATTGCCCCTAGGATGTGATCTAGCGGCCATTTTGGCGAGGGTTAAGAGGGGTGTTAAGGCCGTTATGGCTTTATTAAGGCGGGGTCACCACGCCCTTTACCTGGTTTGATTTACGTGTATTATAAGGCGGGACTAAGATTAGACCAAACCCATTCTTACACCTGATTTGCTCGCGTAAGGCACACCCCTTTGCTGGCTTCTGATTGTATCTTAACCCCACTACCCAGCAGCTGTGCTCTGATTGGAGGATTAATTCTCTGCATTCAGATTGGTTATCGTGGAAAATTTGAAATTGTATTCACCCCTTGACCAAACATTTGAATTTGTTTGTGGCGCCATCTCGCGGTATATTTTTAAAAGT
Source organism: Vesta saturnalis (assembly GCA_036346205.1). NCBI lineage: Eukaryota > Metazoa > Arthropoda > Insecta > Coleoptera > Lampyridae > Vesta > Vesta saturnalis. The sequence goes on along the minus strand of JARFJB010002153.1, from coordinate 488,721 downwards.
ACACACACGGACCTATAATGGTTATGGCGGGAAATTTGAAGTAAGGGGTCTAACACTAAGTTTTAAGGTATGACATAAGCATCTGGGTCTCAACCCTCTGTTACGCCAAGGGGGCCACGCCATTAAGGCCCCTTACTACAATACAAATTCAAATTTAGAGCCAAGGGGACTAGGACAAAGGGCCAAGCCCCGAGAGCAAGTTGCGAAGCCCTACACCAGTTTTACAAGTTGGCATTAGGGCCCCCTTATTAGAATACAAATTCCAATTTCACGCCAAGGGGGCCAGGGGTCGAAAACCCGAAAGTAAGTTGCGAAGTCTTATACCTATCGTATAAGTTAGCATTAGGCGATTTATTAGAATATAAGTTCAAATTTCTCTCAATAAACAATCAGAATGGAAAGACTTAAATACAAATTCAAATTTCCCCCTAAGGGGGACTAAGACCAGAAAGCAAGTTGTGAAGCCCTATGTCTGTTTTATAAGTTAGCATTAGGCGCCTTATTAAAAATACAAGTTCAAATTTCTTGCAATAAGCAATCAGAACGTAAAGACTTAAATGCAAATTCAAATTTCCCGCCAAGGGGGCCAGGGAACAAAGACCTGAAAGCAAATTGTGAAACCCTATACCTATCTTATAAGTTAGCAATACGGCCCCACTTATTAGGATACAAATTTAAGTTTCCCCCCTCACAGATGGCGCCACAGACAAATTAAAATTCTTGGTCAAGGCCTGAGAAAAAGTTGCTAAGCCCTATACGTGTCTTACAAGTTAGCATTAGGTCCCTTATTAGAATACAAATTCATATTTTCCGCCATAACCAATCATAATGTAGAGACTTAAATACAAATTCAAATTTCTCACGAAGACGGCAAAACCCCGAAAGCAAGTTGCGAAGCCCTATACCTGTCTTATAAGTTAGCATTAGGCCCCATTATTAGAATACAAGTTCAAATGTCTCGCAATAAACAATCAGAATGTAGAGACAAATTTCCATCTAAGGCGGCCAGGGGGTTAAACCCCGAAAGAAAGTTGTTGGACAAGGTGACTAAGCCCCCAAAGCAACTTGCGCGGCCCTACACCTGCTTAAAAAGTCCTTTATTTTTTTATTAGCATTTTCGCACGTTAACAGAAATCAATCATTAGTCTACACACAGGTAGATGACACCACAAACAAACAAATTCAAATTTTGGGGTAAGGGACCGAAGGCCCTAGGGCAAGTTGCGAAGTCCTACAGTTGTCTTACACGTTAGCGTTAAGGTCCCCCTTATTAGAATACAGATTCAAATTTCCCTCCATAGTCTATAAAGACTTAAATATAATTTTAAATCAGGGGGCGAAGCCCCTAAAGCAATTTGCAAAACCCTATACCTGTCTTATAAGTTAGATTTAGATCCCCTTATTAGATTCAAATTTCCCTCGATAGTGACTGACTTGAACGACAGCGAGAATTAATTATGACTCATAATTAAAACAAATGCTATACATTGTGACTCATAATTAAAGATAAAATATATTGTGCGTAATAGAGGGTTGAGACCCAGATGCATACGTCATACCTTAAAACTTAGTGTTAGACTCCTTACTTCAAATTTCCCGCCATAACCATTACAGGTCTCTGTATGTACTTTAAAGAATATACCGCGTCACAAACAAATTGAAATTTTTGGTAAAGGAGCGAAGGCCTGAGAGTAAGTTCGCAGCTCCACACCTGTCTTGCAAGTTAGCATTAGATCCCCTTATTAGAATACAAATTCATATTTCCAGCCATAACCTGCAGAGGCTTAAATACACATTCAAATTTTCCGATAATAAGGCCTCGACAAGGGGGCAAAGCCTCGATAGCAAGTTGCGTGGCCCTATACCTGTCTTACAAGTTAGCATTAGGCCCCTTATTATAATACAAATTCAAATTTTTCGCCATAACCTGTAGAGACTTAAATACACATTAAAATTTTCCGCCAATAGGGCTTCGACAAGGGGGCAAAGCTTCGAGAGCAAGTTGCGAGGCCCTGCACCTGTCTTACAAGTTAGCATTAGGTCCCTTATTATAATACAAATTAATATTTGAGCCAAGGATACCACGACAATACTCGAAGGTCCCGGAACAAGTTCTGATCACGACAAGGGGCGAATTCTCGAGAGTAAGTTGCGAAGCCCCACACCTGTCTTACAAGTTAGCATTAGGCCCCCTTATTGGAATATAATTTAAAATTTCCCACTTTAACCAATCAGAATGCAGAGAATTAATCCTCCAATCAGAGCACAGTTACTGAGTAGTGGGGCTAAGGACCAATTAGAAGCCACAGGGTGGGCCTTACGCAAGCCAGTCAGGTGTAAGGATGGGTTTGAACCAGTCTTAGCCCCGCCTTTGTACAACCAATCAGGTAGAAGGCGTGGGTGTGGCCACGCCTTAATGAAGCCATAAGGGCCTTAAACCCCGAACCTTAACAGAGACAAAATGGCCACTAGGCCATACCTTAGGGGCATACAACACCCCTAACCATGGGGTTATACAGCGAAAAAGGTTCTTAATATTGCCAAAAGGACCTTAATTTGGGGGCTAAACACCACCCAGGGGTTGGAAAACGCCACCGAAAAGAATCCGGCTCCACCCTAGACCCCAGCTGGACCCCCTACCCACCCTCATTCCTACCCCCACCACTATGACGTTACATCCTCAGCTGCTACTCTTCGGTTTCCTGCTTGGAAAGGTGCGTAGGAATTTGATTACAGTTCCCGCGCAAGAATCTTCATTTGTATAAAAACAACAACCACACTGGCGAACCGCAAGCGATTGTTACCTATGTCACGAGTTCGTATTGGTCGTGTCGTATCGTAATATAACGGCGCCTGCGTAAAGCAGAGAATGAACGGAAATGCGCGATGTTGGCGTGTTCAAATCAAATCAAATAATTAAAACTATTTATGTTAAGATTCTAATTTTTAAGTGAAACTTAAATTTAAATTTGATTTCCTTTGCAGTTTATAATTTATTAAAATTTAGTACTAAGCTAGCTACACCAGAAATATTCAATTAAAATACACTAGTTGTTTGAAATTGCCATGAATATAATTATCACAATCTTTCCATTTTTCCATGCATCCTTTTGATATGGTTCAATTTTCGAATCGCCTATGATATAGTCTATACAAATAATCACTTCATCATACTTCACCAAATTAATGTAAAAGTTTGCAGGTTCCAGATTACAACCATCAGGTACGTACATGTGACATATTTCTTAAACATCCATTTTAAAAAAAACGTCCACTGTACTTCATTTAAACGTCCATAGACATATACTTAAACTGTACAAGGAATGCACATCCAATGGACGTTCTGTGCTGTCTGGGTTAGCAGCACTATCATTGTACCTTCACCCATTCTTTTATAACTGTCTAAAACACATCAAATAAGTTATTCTGAATCCAACTTGTGACTTTAGGTTAGTAATAATTGTATTCACAATAACCATTCAAAGTTGATGAAAGCGTTGAGAGAGGTATTACCACTTATGTCAGTTTTAGAGAAAAAAAATTTAATAATTTAAACAATGTAATATCTATGCAAATGAAATGATTTAAACAATTGTTGCCGTATGAATGAATGATTTTACGTAGAAATTCATTGATAGCATAAAACATTTTGTGATATGTATTTTTATACATTCAGAAATTAACAAATGATAGTTTAGCAGTATATTATATCTTTTATCCGCAAACGTCACAAAAGTGACACTTTTATGACTCATTGTCAAAGGTGAAAGTTTTACTTTTCAGACATGGAGTAAAAGTTGTACTTTTGTGACTAGGCATTTTTATTTTTACCAAATGTGCTTATTAAATGTGAGTTGTTATGGTTTCATTACTTGCAAAGCGTGCTAATTATGTTATTCTTTTACCTGCTAATTATGTTTGATCTTTCCTTTCGATCTTTACCAATTATTTTTACGTTTGCGGATAAAAAAGTATATGTTATTCGGAGTAAAAGTGACTTTATGTAGCTCAGCTTCGCCATATAAAGTATCACTTTTAGTCCTAATAACATAATATACTATTATTCACAATTAGTTTGTAACATACCCCTTTTCTAACCCTTTAAATGTTGAAAAGTAAAAAATTCTACGGGTTTACTTTAAGCGGTCAGTAATAACAAAAATAGGAGACAGTAATGAGATGAAGCGGTCAGTAATGGACCACTTTCCAGCCTGTGGGGAGCTACTCCGGATTTAAACTATCCCTGTCAAATTGACAACTTACCAATTTTAATAAAGGGTCAAGAGTATGCAACCATTTTTTCTCACGTGCGTAGATGGTGAGTGAATGCAAGGAATAGGTGGAAACAAACAAAACGTTTTATTTAAAAGCATATTTAATAAGTGAATTATTGATAACAAGTAACGACAAAACCAATAGAAAAATAGTAAGCATAACATTTATGACCTCTCATTAAAGTAAAAATTAAAAGTCGCATTGTCACGACCTTCAATATTAAACGAGAACCCGTGATGGATGTGTTCCAAATTTTTTTGATCTGAACTGCGTAATGTTGCTTCTTCTTTAATTGTGAATAAAACGTAGTATACAAACCTCGGCAAAAGTACCATTCCCCTATCTCGAGAACTACTTCTCTCGACAGGAATGGAACACTTTCCGCCTCGGTGTGTAATACACTATTACATTCAGTAGGTACTAAAATAAGTATACATTTTTAGGAGCATACCAACTATTACCTGATAACGGTTATACCACAGACCAAAAGAGAAATATTTTACAAGCACAATCTTCTAAAGAAATCTCATTTGGTCATCAACTTAATCACGAAAGTATTTCAAGAGCATTTAGGATATTTATAACAGTCATGGCGTTAGTATACAGTGGGGTACTTTGATGCTCGACACCACTCGGATCTCGTTTAATATAGGAGAAATTGTCCAAATTATGAGCTAATTGCCAATCAGCTTATCATCTTTCTAAGTTTAAGAAATTTCGATTAGTTCCGGGAATATTTTTATTATATCGTTTATTTTTACGTTTTTTATCGAGCAAAAGGTAACTTGACAAAACATGACACGAAAAACCTATTGGTGACATTACTTTTTCATATTAATTGGAACTGTTGCTCAACGACGGTCTGCTTTTTTCACGTATGGAGGCCATATTGGATTTTAACATGGTGAGCGAAATAACTAAGATATTGAAATAGATTTGAATCGAACATAAAAATCAAGTATGTGCAAAATTAAAAAAAAATTGTTTACGTAAATTACTTGACTAGTTATGCTAATGGTTATTAAGGGCATAATGAGGTTTTTATGGCCCGATGCGCTATTTCGATCCTGAGCGCGCTCGGGCGAGGACTAGGAACGCTCCGTAGGCCCATAAAGACTAGTTATGCCCGTAATGCATACAAACTTTTATGCACGATTAATGTATTGAACATTTAAAATGACGTTAATTGCGTTCAAAGGAAGTACATTTCTCATTTATGATAGTAGTTAATGGTGCATAGCCGTAAAATCGAGTACAAAATCATGACAAATTGATAATTCATTTGACGTTTTGATTTAGTTATTTGTAAACGCAATAACTGATATATTTCCAGAAATAAGATGAATGAAATTGAGGAATAAGTACCACCTAGTATAAACACGGCTAATTGTAATAATTGCATTGTAAATATTTTTAAATAAACTCGTAGTTATGTTACCATTGTTTACTTTGGCATGTTTCTGTAATCTTCAACTTCAGTCCTTGCATATTATCAACTGGCTGTTTTTAAACTTCTTTAAGGAAATCAAACAAGGTAAGGTCCGGAGACCTAGCTGACCATCGTACTTGTGCATATCCATTTAGTCCGAAGATAATATTGAGATATCCGGTCACTTTCATGAATTATGAACGGGAGTTCTGTTTTGTTGGAAATAATATTCCACAGTACAATCAGTGGCAAATCCTCCAGATAACATTGGAACTCATTGTTCAAATATTTAAAGTATCGTTCTCCAGTTTAGTCTCCAGAAAGTGAAAAATAAATGATCCGACCAGTTTGTTCATTCCACACCATAAGAGACGAACGGTTTTTGACTCTTCTGGAAGTAAATTCTCGTATCATGTGATACATCGCTGAAAAGGTGATAAAAAATACTATTCGGTAATGTAAAAATCCAAGATGGCGTCCATATGAAAAACAATAGTTAGTGTATGTATTTCAAAAACAAATGACTGTAGATAAATTTTGGTACTTTTTTTAAAATTGTCTTTTAAAAGTGTCATAATAATGTACAAATCAAAATGTTGTCAGACTTCAAATAAGAGCTACAGGGGTAGTAGAAAATGCACAATTTTTGTTTTCTTCAATTATTTCAAAAACAAAAAAAGTTACTTCAAATCTGACTTTACCATGATGATAGCCATAAAGTTCTCTAAAACTTTTCCCATTTAACCGACATTCTATCTTCAATATTAACGAATATAGCAATACATACATGCTGAATCTCGGACACACTGTGTGTATATATATATATATATATATATATATATATATATATATATATATATATATATATATATATATATATATATATATATTGTATATTGTATTTTCTCAAGTGTATAACTTCTTCATCTTTATTTGAACTTGCCTACGATATAATATTTGAGCTAGATACAACTCTACCTCCTCTATTATACCTTTTATAACCATCGAAATATATATAGATATATATATATATATATATATATATATATATATATATATATATATATATATATATATATATATTTCGATGGTTATAAAAAATAATAATATATAATATATATATATATATATATATATATATATATATATATATATATATATATATATATATATTTCGATGGTTATAAAAGGTATAATAGAGGAGGTAGAGTTGTATCTAGCTCAAATATTATATCGTAGGCAAGTTCAAATAAAGTTGAAGAAGTTATACACTTTGTTATGAGAAAATACAATATATGAATATAAAAATATGGTTTTTATACAACAAAACAGGCTTTATGGGGTTTGCAAATGATGTTGTGTTTATAAAAGCATTGAGCTATAGCAGCATCATGTTAAAAAGATCAACACTATACATATTAGTGTGTAAGTTCAATTTCGTTAAAGATAAACAAGAAATTTCACATATAAATCAATATAATTAAGCTATTAAACACATAACAGATATTGATTACATGAAGTACAATAATTCTAATGTATAGAACATGTATAGTAATTGGTACAATGCACAAAAGCTCTGCGAACTATAAAAAGGGTTATGGTACGAAGACGTTATGTTGGTTAATCTTAGACTAAGTGTCAAAAAAAAGTATTTAAGAAGTTAAAGTGCCTTAGAAACATATCTAAGAACTTAAACATTACATCTTCAATGTGATATTAACCATATAAATACTATTTGTGCACAAAATATGATAATAATATGAAAGTGTGAAAATACAAAATTAGAAACTATAAAGTACAGATAAACAGTGATTGTGTTAGAGACATATATAGGAACATATTAGATAAACATTACATTGATATAAACGTTTCAAACGCAAGTTTAAATTAAATTATATAAAGTTAGGTTAAGTACAATAATTAAGAAGTTTACAAATTTATAGCTTATTTAGGGCAAGATAAGTTCAGAATAAATTATAAAAGCATATAATAATAGGTTTCCCTTATTTGTACAAACAAATTAACTTTAAATATGTAGTTTAAACATAAATTTAGAAAAGTCAGGTAAAGTACATAAAATTAAGGTATTAAAGTAAAAATTTTGCTAAAACTATGTAAAATGGGTAGAGATAAGTGTATTCTTATACAGTTTTTTATGTAGGAGCTGAATATGTCATCAGTTTAGTTGTAAAATACAATATTTATTAGATATTAGTAAATTTAGGTATAAAATTTTCAAAATATAAATTCATGAAGCGAATTATGGCATGTGAGGTGTCTATTTATGCAGAATGGTGTCCTAAGTTAAAAAATGTATTTAAAAAGCAAATCCGAATTGAATTGAAAAAGTTATGGCATAATTTATGTTTTAGTTAAATTATTTTTTTTGTTTAGACCAATCGAATGCCAGGATCTTTTGTATATAATGTAAAAAAAATTGAAAGTTATGGTAGCTATGAGAAAGTATAAAAGAAATTGCTCCTGATTTCTCACTCTCTTCTCTTCTGTTTTTTTGTGGCAAAGTCATAGTGCAAATAGTGCATTTGTAAACATGTAAGTTAAAATTTTCGAAACATTATCGGACGTAGAGTCTGAGATTTCAGAAACAATCGTTATAACATATAATAAAATTTTAAAAACTAAGGTTACCGGTTATAATATTCGACACTATTGTTTTGTCTCATTTCGAAGTTTTGTTCAACATCGGGTGATGTGCATTTCTTTGTTTTAATAAAATTCGTCTGTTATTTTAGATGTGATATTTATTTTTTTCTCAAAAGTAATTGAGGTTATAAAACAATTTTAACTTCAAATCGGTATCTAAAATGAAAGTGTTAGCAATTATAAAAGTCTATGAAAGAATAAGTCACAAGATTAATTCGAAAAATTAATAAATATTTAAATATCCAAATAAAATAAAAGTGCAACTATTAAAGAAAATGAGCATATTACCCAAGTGCAACGTATTTACCGCAAAGAAGATTTATCACAAGTTAGTGAAGCTGGATAAAATTTATGGAAATTAAGCAGTACCATTATCTACAGGGAGGCAGTATCATCGTTAGATGGAAAGAAGTTTACATCCAATGTTAACATGGAACAAGCTTAAGGTGACTATGTAATGGAAATTTCGAAAATACATGTGAGTCTATTTTATTATCATAACCAAATAGATTGCATTGATTATTCTTTTGATGTCCTGTATGTATGTATTTTTTTTTAAATTTCTGAATAATTGTTGTGCGACGACGTGTATCAATATCTGGAAAGGTAATGAACAAGTGTAATCACAAATATAATAATTCTAATTTTAATTAAAATTGTACTTACTAAGAAAAGATCGTTTGTTTGGAATTTTGACAAGCTGCACATATGTAATTTAGCAAGGACGCAACGCATGCGTACATGTTGCAAATTCCATAGAAGTCTGGTACACGTTAAAACAAATAATTGTAAAGAACTATTAAATTACACACAGGAATATCTCCTTGCGTGAAATAAAATTTTAAGATTTCACGTTAACATTTCAATTTAATAATAATGAAAAAGTTTAATGTTTTATTTTTATTTGCCTACGAAATTCAAATTGAACCCTATCCCCAAGTAGACATTTATTAAATTTAATAACAATTATATTTATCAAATCAAATTCAGCGATATATATATATATATATATATATATATATATATATATATATATATATATATATATATATATATATATATATATATATATATATATATATATACGTTAGTAGCTAGTTGTAAAAGGACAATGATGGATTTCCTAGTTACAGTATACATACAGGTAAAAAGCCATGTGATAATATTTATTACTATTTGTTATATATTTCGGTAAAAAATTTTAACCTTTATCAGAAAAACGTAATTAAATGGAAAATTACTGGTGAACAAATTAATTGATTGACGTGAGTTACTCGGACTGTGTAGCCAAAGTATGGAAGAGTGAAGGAGTTTTAGGTTTTTATAATGGTCTTGGACCAAGTTACCTTAGTCATCACATTGTGCTATGTTTAGTATCTTGGGATAAGCTTAAAGGCGTGTATAAGCAAACTGATAACATTGTTAGGAAATTAACAGATTAGTTTAGAAAATTTAGAAAATACTTCGTTACAAAGACTAAATTTCAAAATTGAACCTGTCTAATAATGAAATGTTCTTTGTGTTTTACGTTGATAATGATGCACTATATAATCTGCACAATGCTATAAACTAATAAAAATTATATATATGTATATATCACTGACTTCTTCGTTTTATTCCAAATTATGATATTACGTTGTAACCAAAAAGCAAAAATTAGAGCAACTTTAACGTGCCTGTTTATTGATACCTGTATAAGTTTTACTGCACGGAATTGCGAATTGAGGGGACGACAATCGCTCGATATATATTTTTATATACACATTTTTATGTGTAGGATTAGCTAGCGTCCGCTACAACTTGACAACTTCGTTGTTACATTGAAAATAAAAAGAATTCTTTAAGATTTGGCATATAAATGCTCTCTAGGATTTTAAGTGAAGGTCAAGTATTTGATTTTCTAGTTACTTATATTTGAACATGATGGTTTTTTACCTTCGCCTATGTGGAAGTAAAAATTTACTTACCGCCGTAGAGTTCAAAATGATCAACTGGTTTCTCAATAGACATTAAACAGAATTTTCTAAAATCACATTAAGTGACAGTACAAGGAGAGTAGAATAGGACAAAATGGAGTTGGGGAAGGCCCCGTTGAGGGCCAAATGGATTGGGGGCCATTTCCCACTCTTATTTTTACTGCTTCTTTTAGGGGGCGTTTTCAACCCCTTGATGGAATTTTCAGACCCTTGACGGCATTTTCTCCCCTAATTGGGTCCTTTTGGCTGTATTAAGAGCCCTTTTGGTATTTCAGCCCCTGGTGTGTAGGCAAATGCGCGCGGTTGGGGTAGCCATGTGACCCTAGGGAGGGGTGAAGACGTGACCGGGTTGGGGTAGGAGTGGGGAGGTCAAAGTCCAATTTTTTTTAATAGTCATAATCAAACTCCGCGGCCATTTTGTTTTTTAATTATGTCATCTTAACCAAATTCCTCCAAAATGTTGTTTTTAATTACGGCTTCTTTTTGGGGGCCATTTTCAACTCCTTGGCGGTATTTTTACCCCCTTGATAAAATTCTCACCCTAATTAAGGCCATTTTGGCCTTCATTCCTTTAAGGGAAGGCAAACGCGGAGACTGTGAGAACGAGTTGACAATTATTTCAATTATTAGTTATAATCAAAACTCGTACCATTTTTTTAAAATTATGTCATAATTAAATTGCTGCGGGGTCATATGGAGATTGGAGTTGAATACAAGATACTAAATGTTGGACTTATAGCAACAAATAGCGACCAACCCCTGGAGGATAGTCAGCCGCAGTCGCACTGCGCGCGCATACATTGTTCTGGTCGGAGGGCTTGAGGGCGTACCCCAGTTTTTTGATTGGTTGCGGGCATTTTATGGAAGTGGACTGTCGCCCATCTTATCGACCGTTCTTGTTTTGGCGACTATTTTGTTTTGGAGACCGTTTTGTTTATAATTATGAGTTATAATCCCACAGTAGAAGGTCCGCACAGGACAAAATGGAGTGGGGAAAGTCACGCCTACGTGGCCGTGGCTATTTTCCACCCATATTGTGACGGTTTAAGGTCGGCTTCTTTTCGGGCTCGTTTTCAACCTCTAAATGGAATTTTCAACCCGTTGATGCCTTAATGGCATTTTTACCCCTAATTAGTGACGTTTTGACTGTTTTTAGTTTGATGGTATTTTCAATCCCTTGAAGGCATTTTTACCCCTAATTAGTGACGTTTTGACTGTTTTTACGGGGCGGCTTCTTTTCGGGGGCGTTTTTCAACCCCTTGATAGAATTTTCAGACCATTGACTGTACTTTCAATCCTAATTAAGTCCTTTTTGTCAGTCTATCCCTCGTGTTTAGGGCGAGGGGACGTGTGTAGGAATGGTCACGTGACATTTTCAACCCTAATTAAGGTCCTTTAGATCTTTTGAAAGTTCAACCCTTGGATGGTAGGCAAATGTAGGCACATGCAGTGTTCTGATTAGAGGACCTGACTGTAGGCCACGCCTCCTAGTTTCCGATTGGTACATGGACACCGCCCCCTTTGCTTCTAATTGGTTGCGGCCATTTTGTGGGTGTGGCTTTTCGGCCATTCATGTTTTGGCGACCATTTTGTTTTGAAGGCCATCTTGTTCATAAGTATGGGTCAATCCCATTTAGAGGGATTTTTTTTCACGCACATAGAACGTGAACAGCATATTTCCTATTTCAAGGACAGTCCAACTTTTATGTAATTAGCTAATTAGTGAAAGATTGTTATTGTGGTTACATAACTGGGTAAATCCAGAAAATAATTACTTTATATTAACAATTCAGTTATAAACAAAACGCCGAAAGTGTATGTGTTGTGACAGTAAGCAGCTGTTTACCCTGTCAAAGTGTTCTTTCAACACGATTTTCAACAACCCTGGTAAGTGATATTTTTTTACTTTAACCCTTATTTTATTTACTTTACATAATTGCTAGAGGACTAATTTCGTTTGGTTATATTTGATGTTGTATAGGTAATTTTACTAATTTAGCTGTAAAACGTATACTGCTACACGCTAATTTGAGTGATATTATTATAATCATGGTTGTCTAATGATATTGATAAGCGCTGGGTAAAATAAAACAGAGTCCTATACGTTAAGTTTGGATAGACTGGTGGCCACCTACAAAGAGACAGATTTGAAACAATGTAAATTGGAATCCCAGTACGAAGTACATATTCAGAATACAAAAACTTTTTGTCTTATAATTGGATACATCATATTTTTCCTTACTTACAATCAGATGTATTAGTCATATTACGTTCTGGAGCATGTTCATTTAGAGTATTGCTAGAACATTCGGTTAAAGGGAATTCTAAACTATGAACATAAATTTCAATTACTTTTTAAGCCAACTCTTTCTTCAAATATGTCAGGCTCAGCATCTTTTTTGCATTTTTGAAGAAACGCTGTTATTTTGTTGTAATGAATAAATGATGATAATAATATATAGGTAATAATAATAATGAATCATATATATATATATATATATATATATATATATATATATATATATATATATATATATAATTTAAAGATTTACATTCAAAAATATTGTTTCACTAATTTTTGAACTGCGAAGTCTACTTCCCTTTTTACCACAACTTGACCGTCTTTGCTAAAAACTCGTTCGCACGGTACAGATGTGAGCATTAAGCATAGTCTTTTCTTTATAAATTCATTAAATGTCGGGTAAATATTTTTTCTCTGAAACTACCATGTAAGCGGGTTATCATGTCGGTCAATAAGCCGTTCGCTTAAATACTTTTCAACTTCCACTATAGCTGTTGCTATAGGGTTGGCCGTTGTTCTAATTTTTTCAATTTGATCATCAAACTTTTTCCATAGTAATAAGCTATTGACCGGTTTTTTTAACGGCACTTCCGGAAATGTTTTTATTACGTTTAAGTTATTCCCTTTTTGTTGTTTAACTTTCGTTTTTAAAAATTCTACCGCACGATTTGCTTTGTCCATATCTGCATAACCATATTTTTTGAATCGCGGATCTAGTAGCGTAGCATGTTGTATAATATCATACCATTCGTAACTTTTACCTCTTGAACTAATTTCATTTAGAAAACCGTTGTTAACATTGGTTGCAATTCTTCCATTGTGATGGTTGCCTTACATTGGCGCACATGATTTTCCATTGCATTAAGAAACAAATATATTTTTTAAATTGCTGTATTTTTTTCGGCGCTTATTTCAAGCGTGACATCGTTAAAAATTTGAAGAATAATGATAGCATTATTTGCTAATTCCCAGTCGGTGGCATCTAATGAATTTTGATGTTGTAATAATTATGGCCAAGGTCGAAATGATGGCGCCTTTTCTCTGACAAAATCTTTCCAGCATATCGCGTGTAGAATTGCATGTGATACAAACATCAATTTTTAATTTCAGACTTGTCATGCCCATTTACTCTTGCATTTCATTAAGTTTTGCGAGAGCATGTGAACTTCTTTTAAAAAATTCAACCACTTTTCTAGCTTTAGTAAGCGTTGGAGCAATTTTTTCAAGAAACTTCTGAACGATAAGGTTAACAGTATGCGCAAAACAACCTATATGGAGCCAGTTGCCGTGTCTTATAGCAGCAACAATATTAGGTGCATTGTCATTTACTACAGCTACAACTTTATGTTGAATTTCTCATTCATCTATTTTGGTTCTTAGAAGCCCACATAAGTTTTTCCCAGTATGTCTTTCAATGTAAACAATACAATCTAATAAGTTAGAACATAACGTTGGTGTATTCTCAGTGCTGCCGTCGAACCAATGAGCAGTTATTGCTGTAAAATTTTCGTTGCTCACAGAAGTCCAATTGTCTGTTGTGATACATACTGCATAAGCCTGGTTCATTTTTTCTTTGACTATTTGTCTGATTTTATTGTAAGTTTGGGGTAGTGAAGTCTCAGTAGCAGTCATAACAAAACATAAGACATTATATACATTATAGTAAATTATCTCCACTAAAACGTGTTGTTTGGTAGACGCTAGACTAATCTAATTAATCTGATCAAAATGAACTCGCACTGGAATAATGTAATCAAACGTAAAATATCTTTAAAGGTATATTTAGTCTTTTCAACATACTCAACAAAAACATCTTTCTATAAACAATGAATTTTCAAAGCATCAGCACAAGGATCTAATTACAAAAATATTTAATAATTGTACCAGCAGACATAGACAGGCTACAGACCGCTTGTTCCGTCATTATTGAGGATTAAACAAAACGTTAGGTCAACATTTACGATAGGCGAAATTAACCTAATTTAAACACAATTCAAATGATCCATAAGTTCAAACTGGCCCAGGTATTAATTCTGATCTTTGTACTGATCCCGATCCGTGGAGGTGACTTAAAAAAGATCGGTATTGCACATCACTAACTGCCATATATGCGCGCCGAACATAAGTAAGATATCTATGGCGCCGAAGCGACGCGGTAGCGGGTTTTAAGCAGAAATGTTTGAGAGTGCACCATAGAAAAACAAATAAAATGAGAGTTGTCAATTACCTGCAATTTATTGGCACAAAATTGCAGGTGGCGACCTGCTGGAGCACGATGTGTACTATGCCTAATTTAGTAGGTAAGTAGGTAATACAGAAACATGTATTACTTTCAGTCATAACCAAAAAGTAATAAAAAATTTTAAGGTTTCCGAAGTGTTTATAATAACTATATGGAAGAATGTACAATAGTTTACATTCCCGTGACAAAATATCAATTAAATATAATTTTTCCGCAGAGTTATTGTAAATGACACAATCTCATGAATTTTAGCGAATATAATGGAAATAAAGGGAGATAATTAAAGTACCGTAAACTGGAGGTTCTTTAACCCAAATTTGAAAAATATTCCTCGCGCCATAACTTTTGAACTACTCCCAATAAATTAATGAATTCTCGCGGTACCAGAAATATGGCAACACTGGATTCACTCAGAGAAAGAGGTTTTTTAGTTCACTTTTTTGCCGCTAGTATAGTGCTGCTATATTTTTCGTTGTGTTTTTCTGTGAAACCGTGCTCCTGAAACTTTCATGTAAATCTCGGAAATTGGAAGGACAACAAATTAGGTAAGTGCAAAATTTAATTCTTATTGTCTGGTGAAGGGTTTTCTCTAGTGTTTACCTTTCTATCTCCCTTTTATTTGTCAAAAAATGGTATTTTCTACCTCGAGGTGTCTTTAGCCCACTTTATGGGGCAACTTTGTCCCTGGAACAAAGTTGTACCGATAAAGATCGAATTTAATTTCCGTGTAAATTCAAGCTGGGTTAATGTGTTAAACTATGTTTTTCAAAGTGTCTAAGCTATTTCGAGTTTTTATTGTGATATTTTTGTGACAACTGCTATTTAACGGGAAAAGTTCCCAAAAAATATGTTTGTGTTTGGGCCAAAGTTGCCCCCGTCTTTTGTTTTTAGAAAAAGTGCTTATTTTTAGAGATGGGACAATGTTAGCCAAGAGTTTCTTTCTTAACCCTAGATTCATAACGTGTTCTCAGACTTACACTATTCATAACCTTCCGACACGAGTCCAATACCTTAACAACTTAAACACTGAGTTCGGGTAATTTTTGTTTATACATGTTGTTCTAATAAAATGTTTCAGGTAAATTAAATGCCGCGCACACACAAAAAGAAACTTGGAGCAAGACCATATGGGAATTACACGAAAGAACAATTATTAGAATGTCTGGCTGCAATAAGATCTGATTCTATGATCCAAATAGCGGAAACAGCTAAGTTTGGTATCAGGAGGTCAACTATCAAAATAAAGCTGAAAGGATCACATTCAAAGTCCGTTGGCCGCCAAACGATTTTTTTCACAGGGAGAAGAAATGTCATTCGAACAGCACATGATTAAACTGTGTGGTTTTGGATTTCCAATCGTTGAAATGGTTCTTAGGTATGTTGCCAAAGCATACCTACATAAGAGAGGTGTAAGAGTCAGCCAATTCAATAACAATCTTCCAGGGTTGGACTAAGTCGTTCCTTGCCCGACACAAGAACCTTTCAACCCGTGTATGCAGTAATATCAAAAAGGCAAGACCAGCTGTTCATGAACAAACAATCAAGGAGTACATTAAGAATTTGCACAAGGAGTTGAAAGACGTTCCTCTAGGTTCCATATGAAATTACGATGAGACAAAGCTCTCAGATGACCCTCTGAGAGCTTTGCAAAAAGAGGCTCAAAATATGCAACGCTTCAAAGTCAGCTACCTCGCTAACGTTCTGTGCGAATGCAGCTGGTGACCTCCTTCTACCTTACGTGGTTTACAAAGCGGAGCACATGTGGCCTGTGTGGACCGAGAATGGTCCGATTGGAACAAGCTACAACCGCTCAAAATGCGGATGGTTCGATCTGGTATGCTTTCAAGATTGGTTTGAGTTCCTTCCAGCAGTCAGAAATGTCGAAGGACCCAAGGTAGTCATAGTAGATAATCTCTCCTCGCATATTAACCATCATGTCCTGGAGCAATGCACAAAACACAAGGTGCGATTTGTTTGTTTACCACCACACTCGACCCATGTGATTCAGCCACTCGATGTTGCTTTTTTCAAACTAACTAAAAGAATTTGGCGTGAAACCATGTTGCAATGGAAAGCAACACACACTGGATCAACATACACAACAATCCCTAAAGACATGTTCCCAGCCTTGTTGACGGAACTGATGACGAGATTACAAGAGAACCAGGTAGAGAACTTGCAGCCGGGATTTCGAAAATGTGGAATATACCCACTTGACTCAAAACCACTCCTGGACCGAATGCCACGTAAACAATCAGCAGTAGATGTGAATGCTGTAGGTGAGGCATTCTTGGAGCAGTTAGAGAAGAGGTGTGACTTCGTACAAACTGGTGGAAACCGAAAGAAGAGAAAGAAGGTCAACGTTCCCGCTGGGAGAGCAGTCGCTCCAAAGGTTGTTAGAAGACTAGAAACCGAAAGTGAACAGCAAAAAAAAAAGATCTACAAAGAAATTGTCCAAGAAGAGAAACACCTCATCTGAGGATGCTACGACTGTCTCCAAAGAAAAGACTGTCACTCAAGAACAAGAAATATAATCTGAAAGTTATGATTTGAAATCAGCTGTGTAACGCTCTCAATTTGAGTTATAGACAACACGTTCGTCTTAAAATTTGCAGCACCTATTTTGCCGACCAGCCCACAGCGGTTAGTGGGGGTGAGTACCTTTTACAGGATAAACCTTTAGAGCGCCACAGAGTTAAAATTTATTACAACGTTAGTGTCTGCAAATTCGTTATTGTCATTGGCCAACTCTGAACTCCAATAACCCCGATGCGCTTGCCTACGTAACTCAAATACAAAAAAAAACACAGATAAACCAACAAAGTGTGAAAACTTTATTCAACAAAAAAAAACGGTATTATTATTGTACACAACAATAGTTGATCAACAATAAAAGAATTATGGTGTACTACCTGGTACTTATAAAATTCAATAAGGTTGAAAGTTTCCTTGCGTTAAATATTTAGTAAAGAAAAATTAATACTACTAGTCTGCGTTAACTGCCGTAATCATTTAAATCCTGATGGCGTCAGCTACAGGTAAATTACGTTTCTTCTCAAACCTGCAACCAATGTTAACACTGGGTAACCACCCCCAACTAATGGTGATTATACCCGCCAAACCCAAAGCAATTGCTGTAAGTTTTCCTCTTTTTTTTTTAACAAAACCACACGTTTCGTACAGGTACACTAGCAAGACAAGAAAATAAGGAAACAAAAAGAAATGTGTGGCAAAGTGCTATAAATACCATGCAAGGAAACCGCCACTTAACAATGAGGTAAGTACCACTAAATTATTGCTACTTAACAACTTTCATATAAAAAATGAAATCAACAAGGGTACACGTTCTATAATAAATAAACCAGACAACTGTGCACATAAAAACAGGAAGTAAATTGAAATTTAAAGTGATCAAGTTTTGATTATAGAATAAATGTAGGTCTTTGTACCTAACAATTTATAAACAATAAATAAATCAAGGTAGTGTGCACGTTGGATAATGAATGAACTAGAAACTATGCACATAAAAGTAAATTTGAAATTTAAAGTAATCAAGTTTTGTTTTTAGAATGAATTGCACTTAACTTTCTTCAGGTGTAGATACTGGTTATTGTGGTGACCTCTGACTCCAATGGTGCATCAAAATAAAATGATATCTCTTCATCCGCAGACTCAGATTAGATGTTAAACAGGATATGTTGCATGCGGTAACTATCTTACAACCCGCTTCTGTTCCTTTTATAGGCCCGTACTAAAAACTGAGGAAGGGATTACCAGGGATAAATTGTTGTTATTAAAATGTTTAATTAAAAAAAAGGTAACTTACCCCTAATATAATTAGGGTTGACGAAAGGTGTTAATCTTAATTGATTTAAAGCCGGAAAATTCCGATTAGAGAGGTAAATAAGATTACAATACCAATCCAATGCCTCTCGATTATAATTAATGATTAATATTCGAAATCCAGTTCATCTACTGCAGAATATTTTAATGGCAAACAAAATAAATGGATCCAGCCGCAAGTATTCTTAATTTAATATAACCACCTCACAATTAAGATTAAGAACGTCTTAGGAATTTGTTTGTACTCTCGTTAAAAGAGAATAGTGTCTGATAATCTCCTTACACAAAATTATTTTGATAACAATGGTCAATGCCACAAGAAATTATAAGCAATTTGAGTTGCCTGCCATCAGGGATTAAAAACAGCTATTTAGCATTAGAATAATTTTAAGTGAACCTAAATGTTGAATTACTTAATTAAATTTAAATAAATGCATTACACCTGTCTTAATCAGTTAAATTGAAACGTTACAGCTGGTCCATCAAACTGGGTTCCCAAGAAAAAGCCACAGTACGAGTATGGAAGAGAACTAGAACCGGATCTTCTTCATCCGAAAATTCCGAAGAAATCGACAACAATCTAGAATTGTGTTTAAAATCTGTTGGTGTGACTCTTTTTCAGATCTTGAGGACCGCCCCTCTAATTTACCGACTGTGCAGAATTGTGAGGTTGGAAATTATACTGTCGATAACTTTGTTTTGGTTCAATACAATGGGGAAAAGTCCCCTGAAAGATTCTGAAAATTGATTCAGAGGGTCCAACTGTGGAGTGTATGGAGCGTAAATTGAAATTTTGGAAATGGCGGGAAAAACCTGATGCATGACTTATGATTAGGAAGATGTATGCGGCAAGGTCAATCCGCCTAGACCTATATTAAAGAGACAACATTTTTCTGTCTCTGAATTGAATATTTACGAGTATGTTTTTTTCTGAAATAACACAACTTTTTTTCAAAATAAAACATTCCATATTTCTGAAAATGTAAAGTTTCACCAGTATCACACATAATAAAATACTTTTCTTTTTTGGGGTTTTTAATGGTGTATTTTAAATTATACATTATACGTTTCGATAACACTTACAGATATCTTCGTCAGTAGCAATATCTATTAAAATTGTTATTTTGACAAAATTGAAAAATTAAAACATAAACATCGGCCTGCTATTAATATTGCAGTTTGAGAAACGTATAAAGCCAACTATAAAATTAATTTTAGTAAAGAATAAGTAGGTCATTAAAAATTAAATATTGTTAAACTGTCTTAAAGATGACAAATCAGAACATCCTGTACCGAATCTTTTACGTTCTTCGATGATTTAGTTGTAAAATATAAGAAAAAAGAGTTTTTAATTATTAATAATTTATAAGTTGTGGTAGGCAACTTAATTTGCATATCTTTTTAGGGGTTTATGCTTCCGTATCGCGAATTATTTTTTCTGCACTTTTCTTTGCGCACATTTTTTCGCGCAACGCTATATCATCTGACATCCTAAGCGTCCTTTTCTTCATTTCTTGATGTATTCTGTGTTGATTAGGAAGCCATTTTTGGGTTTCCACCTAAATTTTGTGAAAAGTGCCACTGATTGATTGGTAAGATAGATTTAATTCGTATTATATTAAAATTTAAAACATTTACTCTTTGCAGGCACTTTTACATTTTTTAGAACTTTTACTTTGATTTTACCACTTTTGATTGCACATTTAATTCTCTTTTAATTACATGTTAGTTACACGTTTAATTCTATTTTTACGTACGCTTGTACTTATACTTCTCTAGATCTAAATTTAGATCACACCTTTTTATTTGAACTTTCAAGAGAATGCAATAAATACTGGATTGTTCAAATTTCATGAAGATAAATTTATTAGAAGTAAAATTCAACTTTGGTATGGTTTACAACGTACATCATTGTTATTACGACATATTGCGCAATATTGGTGCAAAGATTACATCACCTTTGGTTTGCATTTCCGTATTCGTTTAGATACCAGATGTTATCGTAAAGTTATGTACAAAAATTTTCGAACAGGTATTTATATCCATAATTTAGTAATTTAAGGCTATTACAATTAGCTTTTAAGATATGTTTTATATAACTCTAAATTTAAATATTTAATAAACTTAGTTTGTATATCTTTTATTTTGGCATTGGAAATAACCAATCAGAAATTTGTGGTAATTAAGCAAATCAAAAAGATTGAACCGGCCTGCTTTAATTTACCGACTGAGACAACGGCATTATCTTTTATTGAGTGTTTTGGATCTCTGGTTAGTTTAACGATTTCTTTTGAGAACATTTACACCTATTTATTATTAAACCACTATTTATACGTGGCGCCTTAAACACTACATTATAAGTGGCGCATCTAGCATGGGACTTGATTTGCTTTCATTATCATTAATTGTGCTGGATATTTCCGCTCATGTTTGTTTAAGTTTCGATTGTTAGAGTTGACCATTTTAAGGTATTGTAACAATTTATAATTACGATTGGATATTTGTGTTATGTTTACAATTAGTAAAATTTTATTGTTTGTGTTTATATATTATTTTTTACTATGTCAAATTTGAATTATTTAGTAGATGTTCTACGTAGTGATGAGTTACTAATAGAGTTGAATTATAGAAATGTTAATGATGCGGAAAGGTTAACTGTTGATGAGAAACGTAAATTACTAAGGCGTAAATTAAATTTAGAAAGGATAGATACAAATTTATTTGATTTGTATAAGAAAGTTGAAATACACCAGACCATGGAATTGGATTGTTTAAAAGGTAAACTTTATAAAATTCAATCTTTAATTCATTTATTTAAACTAAAACCTAGTAGAGGAGAATACCTTAGGCTTTATACTCGTTTATTGCATATTTTGAAACGTTTGGATTATACCACCTTTGATAATGAATTGTTGTATTTACATGATCAATTGCTAACTTTATGTAATGAATCAATAGAATTAATCGAATCTATTAATAAAAACATTGAATTGAACAATGAGTTACCATATTTAGACAGTTCTAATATTTCTATGTCACCTAACGACAATGTTACTACTTCAGTTAGTATTCCGGCTGAAGACTTTTCCAAATTAATTCAAACTTTAAAAGTTTCTAGAAGTTCTATTCCTGTTTATAAATTAAATCTAAAATTTAATGTTAGTGAAAAAGGAGTTTTTACATTTATACAAAGATGTGAGGAATTCATGGTAGCTCGAAACATTTCGAGGTCGGCGATGCTTTTATCTGGTATTCATCTATTTTCAGGAAAGGGTTTAAAATGGTTCAGAGCAGTACGGTCTCAAATAAATTCTTGGGACCAACTTATTTTAAAATTAAAAAGCGACTTTTTACCCGAAGGACATGATGAAGTGTTGTTAAATGAAATTAAGAATAGAAAACAGACTTTGATGAAATTCCAACCCTCTTTATTTCCGAAATGGTTATTTTATTTTCACAATTAGATGTTCCTCCTTCTGAATGTGAACAATTAAAAATTATTATCAAAAATTTACAACCTTGGTTTGTTACCCAGTTAGCTCTTTCTTGTTAGTGTTAGTTACTGATATTTTCCATCTGGTTGAGTTATCTAAAAAATTGCAGCAAGTGAAAGCTTAGAATTCTAAATTCAAATTTAATTTTAAAAATTCCAAAAATTTGTTCCAAATTTGTTGTAAAAAAAGAATGATATTAGACCTTTTATTGATGTGAAGATTTTTAATGAAAATTTTGTTGCTTTATTAGATAGTGGAGCTACCGTTAAAATTCTAGGTAAGCCTGCTTTGTATTTAATTGATAAATATGATTTAAAATTAAATAGGAATTCACCTTTTTCATCATTGATTATAGCCGATGGTTCTTTACAATCCATTTTGGGAAGTGTTGGTTTATCTTTGACTGTTAATGGTATTACTAAAACTATTTCTGTTATTGTTTCTGAATCTATTACTACTGCAATTTCTTTGGGAGCAGGTTTTTGTCATTTATTTGAAATTAAGGCTGATTTTGGTGAAAATTCTTTTGTTGCAAACTCTGCGGAGCCAAATTTTTCAATGATTAAGAGTATTGATGATCTTAATAATGATCAAATTTTTAAATTAAATCAAGTTATTGCCCTTTTTAAAACCTTATCAAATTCGAAACTAGGTAAAACCAATAAAGTTTTTCATTCAATTAATACTGGCGATGCAATACCAATTAAACAACGTTATTATCCATTATCTCCTGCTATGTTGGAGCACGCAAACAAAGAAATTGATGACATGTTAGATCATGGAATTATTAAACCCAGTTCTTCTGCTTGGAATTCTCCAATGGTTTTAGTTCGAAAGAAGTGAGGCGAATTTAGAGTTTGTTTTGATGCGAAGAAATTAAATTCTATTACTAAAAAAGATGCTTACCCTTTACCATTTTTAAATGATATTTTGGATAAATTAAGAGATGCTCGTTATTTAACTTCGATTATTTAAAGAAAGCTTTTTGGCAAATTCCTTTAGACCCTGAAAGTTGTGAAAAGGCTGCTTTTACTGTTCCACGTAGAGGATTATTTGACTATACTGTTATTCCCATGGGATTTACCAACGCACCCAGCACTTTACAACGATTTATGGATTCAATTTTAGGTCATGATTTATTCCAATCGGTTTTTGTTTATTTGGAAGACATTATTATATTTTCAAGTACATTTAAGGAACATATTGCTATTTTAAGAGAAGTTGATGCCAAATTAAATATTAATTTAGATAAATGTGAATTTTGTAAACCTCAATTATCATATTTGGGTTTTGTTATCGATAAGAATGGTCTTCATACTGATCATTCAAAGGTGGAAGCTATTACTACATTTCCTCAACCACATACTTTTGCAGAAGTTAAGCGTTTTATTGGAATGTGTTCTTGGTATAGGCGTTTCATTCATGATTTTTCCACAATTTTAGCTCCTATTAATAATTTATTGAGAGGTAAAAAGAAATCTCAAAAAGTTTTATGGAATAACGAAGCGAATTATTCATTTTTGAAAATTAAATCTCTATTAGTAGATGCTCCTATCTTAGCGAGTCCAGATTTTTCTAAAACATTTTATTTACAATGTGATGCTTCCAATTGTGGTGTTGGATGTGTTTTAACTCAAGGTGAAGGAGAGGATGAGGTTGTTATTGCTTATGGTTCTCGTAATTTAAATAAAGCTGAGCAAAATTATTCAATTACAGAGCGTGAGTTACTTGCCGTTATTTTTGGAATTCAAAAGTTTAGACCCTATATTGAAGGTACCCATTTTAAAGTTATTACTGATCATCATTCCCTGATTTGGCCTAATAATTTAAAAGATCCTGCAGGTAGATTAGCCAGAGGAAGTGTTAAACTTCGGCAATTTTATTTTGAAGTTATTCATAGAAAAGGTAAATGAAATGTTGTTCCTGATGCACTTCCTAGAACCCCTTTGGAAGTTAGTTCTTTAGAATTTTCTGCTGTAGATTTAGACGAGTGGTATAAGGAAATGTTAACCAACGTTTCTAAGAATCCTGAATTATTTCCTGATTGGAGAGTTGAAAATAATAAACTGTACAAATTTATTTCAAATGATTTAAACATCGAATCCAATTTAGTGGAATGGAAATTGGTTGTTCCGAAATCTTTAAGGAAAGATATTTCACAAAAATTTCATGATGATCCTACATCAGCACATTTTGGTGTTTTAAAACTTTTTCAAAAATTAAAGAATTGTATTATTGGCCAAAAATGAAGTCAGACATTTCCAAATACATTAGAAATTGCAATATTTGTAACCAAAGCAAGTCTTCACAGTTTAATCATTATGGTTTTATGGGTAAAGTACTGCTATTGATTTAGTGGACCCTTTTCCAAGATCGAAGAGTGGTAATACAGTTTTATTAGTTATTTATGATTGGTTTACTAAATTTACTTTGATTCATCCAATGTACAGTGCTACTGCTAAAGGCATTTGTCAGTATATTGAAAATTATGTATTTCTAGTTTACGGTGTTTCTCAAATTTGTATGGTGGACAACGGTCCTCAATTTAAAAGTGCATAATTTAAATATTTAATAAGTTCTTACAAAGTTCAATCCATTTGATTTAATGCAAGTTATCATCCCCAAGTAAATTTTGTTGAGAGAGTTAATAAAGTGGTGGGTACTGCAATTAGGTTTTATATTAAAGATGATCACAAGGAATGGGATGTTGAAATTAACAAAATTGCCTATGCTATTCGTAACGCTGTCCATGAGTCTACTAAATTTTCACCTTCCTTTTTGCGTTTGGTCGAACAGTTCCAATTTCTGGAGATTTTTATGGTCGACTAAAGGATTTTGAAGATGATGATTTATTTATTACTAACCGTGAACAATTAGTTCAAGATTTAAATGAACTTTCACCCGTTTTTAAATATGTTAAACAAAATTTACATGCAGCTTACGAAAGAAATTCAAAATCTTACAATTTGCGACGGCGTCCATTGAAATTAAACGTCGGCGATTTAGTTTGGAAAAAGAATTTTACTTTATCTAATGCGACTAGAAATTATAGTCAAAAGTTAGCACCAAAATTTATTGAAGCAAAAGTTATTGAGGTGTTAGGTCCAACTACGTACCGATTGGCCACCCCTCTTGATAATAAACCCTTAGGTGTTTTTCATGTTAGAGATTTAAAACCCCATTAATTCTTAATTATCTTTCTATTCCCAGTATTTTTGAGACTCTTAAATTCTGATTTTCTTATTTACATTTTAATTATTTTGATGATTTTTTAAAGTAATTTGATTTTTGTGCTTATTTCGCACATTATTTTATTTTATATTTTCGTGGCTTTGCAAACCACTTATTTTATTTTTGCTACATTTGTTTAGCACGATTGTTGATATTTAGATCACATTGTGCGATTGTTTTGCCGATTTTTGGGACATTAGTTCTCAGGTAAATTATCTTCTTTTATTGGATTTACAATTTACTATTGTTGCAATAGTAAAATTTAAGATAACCATTTTGAGTTTACCTCTGATCGTTATTTAACGTGAAATTTTCAAACTCTTAACGGTTGATAAGAAAACTAGTAATGCTTGTATACATTTTATTTGATTTAGTTATTTTGGTTTCCTGAAATTGTTTCGAAATTCTAGCTTTTCACGATTCCTGATTTGTGTAGTGTACTATTCTTGGATGGTGCTTGAGGATTTCGGTTCGCCTCGTGTGAACCTCGATTAGTTCACTTCCCGATTGTGACTTCCGGATTATGACGTTTTGGTAGTTTTAGGAGGGGGGGTTATGTTGTGTTCGTAAGAATGCATCATCCTTTCCTTTGCTATTTCATCTAGATTTCAACTTATTTACGAAACGTGCGTGTTAGTTAGGGGTCTTGGATGATGACTGTGGAACAACATGAAACCTGAATCTCGTGAAGGATAGAGTGGCTTCTCTTGTTCTCCACGACGGAACATCCTGAGCTAATTTGCCATGGAAATAGTAGTATCTTGGATTTACCGATTTTGACTCGTACCGAAACGTGACTGTAGTAGTTTTGTATCGATGTACCTAGGAGGCTTGGTTTGAGACCACCGGGGAAGGGTAATGGAACCGCTCTCTCTCGGCTTCAATTTTTATAGTTTTCGTGGAAGGAGTTTAATTCTCGAGTGGAGTGGCATTTTTCCGTAATTTTTTTATCGTTGCACCTGAAAACTGTTCCCGGGTTCCCCGTCCTCTAACCCTTCAGGTCATGGTTGGTTTCTGTTCTCTTTTACTTTAGCTTCTATTTTTGTAACCGGTTTTCTCATCCTTCAAAAATTCAGGGTCAGAAATTCGTTTTGCTTGATATACTAAAGATTTAATTACACCATTTTTTTTACGCGGATGGTGGCTGGATAATTTATGAAGGTATATGTCGGCTTTCTGTAAACCTTAGAAAATAGTGAATTATTATTTTTAGATATTAATATGTCAAGAAATGGTAAACTTATATTAGTTTCTTTTTCCATGATAAACTGAATACCAGGATGTGTACCATTCATAAAAACCAAACACTCATGCAATGCCTCTTCTCTATCTCTCCAAATAACAAATGCGTCATCTACATATCTACACCAAACTGAAGGTTTGTTAGGTGTGTTTTGTAACGCTAATGTTTCAAATTTTTCCATGTAAAATGAGCTATAACAGGACTAAGGGGACTACCCATTGCTATACCATCAATCTGTTCATAAAATTTACTATTCCACTGAAAATGAGTTGTAGTAAGAGGGTGTTCTCATTTGACATCTTTAAGACAGTTTAACAATATTTAATTTTTAATGACCTAGTTATTCTTTACTAAAATTTAATTCTATAGTTAGCTTTATATGTTTCTCAAACTGCAATATTAATAGCAGACTGATGGTTATGTTTTAATTTTTCAACTTTGACAAAATTGTTATCAACATCTTTAACAATTTTAATAAATATTATTATTGACGAAGATAAATGTAAGTGTTATCGTAGCGTTTAGATTGTATAATTTAAAATACACCATTAAAAAACTCAAAAAAGATAAGTATTTTATTATGTGTGATAATGGTGAAAGTTTACATTTTCATATCTCAGTCCTTTATGGGGAGGAAACTTATCGTTCTATCAGACAATTTGAAAAATTAAGCAAACGTCAAGCACAATTATTATCGTCACTCACATTTTTATTACATTGCCGAGACCAAAAAATTGGCCCAAAGTTTATCTATATTAAAAGAAATTTTAATAACAAACGCTAATAATATTTACAGAAGAACTAAAATGCTCTTCTGCGTAATCAAATAGATATTACTAGGAAGTTATTGGATAACACCTATAGAAATCTTTTATATTTACATTTAGAAACGTCATCTATGTATATTGAATAGAGAAGATTGGGATAAAATTGATTCTATAACGTTTAAATCTATGGAGATAAATTTTGACATCTCATGTCAATGTAAAAAAGAAAAATTTAATATATTATACAAACAACAAAATAATAGACGGTCTATTGATTATAAAAAAACAGTTATAAACCTTTCTGATAATGTTGTTTCAGATTATGCTATTGAAGCGCTTTCTAAAGGAGGAAATTTTGCCAACACCAAGATATAATTTCCAATATCGAAAACATTAAATCATTACCTTTTGATGCTGCTAATGAAGTTAAATATGACACTGTTAACATATTACGTAAAACAAATCCTCGAAAGAGAAACTTATCCTTTCGTCAACGCCGTGCTTTATTCGATCTTAAACGCAATAAAAGTATAATAACATTAAATCAGATAAGGGAAATTCAACTGTTATACTAGATATGAACGAATATAACGTTAAAATAGCACAATGGTTGGAACCAGAAATACAAAAGATCCAACAAAAAACTTTCTTTTAAAAACTAAAGAACTGATTAAATTATCATCTATTCCTGAAGAAATAAAAAAGAAACTAACTAACTCTGAAACTATTTCACCAAAACTATATGGTTTACCAAAAATCCATAAACCTAATATTCCTTGAAGGCCTATTGTTAGTGCAATTGGTTATCCTACATGTAGTCTTGCAAAACATCTTACATTTTTATTACAACCTCATATAGAAAAACACCCCATTACATTAAAAATTCTGCCGTTTTGATGTTGTTTCACTTTCTACAAAAGTGCGTTTAAAAGAAACCATTGAAATACATTGATCATCTTTTTCCAAAGGATATAACCATTCTTTTTCAGCATTGTCTTCCTACAACTTATTTTCAGTGGAATAGTAAATTTTATGAACAGATTCATGGTGTAGCAATAGGTATCCCCTTAGTCCTGTTACAGCTAATTTTACATGGAAAATTTTGTAACATTAACGTTACAAAATACATCTGAAAAACCTTCAGTTTGGTATAGATATGTAGATGACACATTTGTTATTTGGAGACATGGAGAAGAGGTACTGCATGAGTTATTGGTTTTTATAAATGGTATACATCCTAGTATTCAGTTTACCATGGAAAATGAAACTAATGGAAGTTTACCATTTCTTGACATATTAATATCTAAAAATCAATTCACTATCTTTTAAGGTTTACAGAAAGCCGACACACACCGATAGGTACCTTCATAAATTATCCAAACACCATAGCCATAAAAAATTGGTGTAATTAAATCTTTAGTAGATCAAGCAAAACGAACTTATGACCCTGGACCCTGGATGAAGGATGAATATAAATATTTAACAAAATCCTTACAATATAATGGATATTCACTTACAGATATTAATAAAGTTATTACACCTTCCAGACGTGATCTTAATGAAAAACCAGTTCTTAATTTTGGTACTGCTTTTCTTCCTTTTATAACTAATGTTACAGAGAGAATTGAAAAAAATCCTAATTAAATATGGCATTAGCACTATTTTTAAACCTACAAGAAAAATTAAAGAACATTTAAGATCACCTAACGATGTGTCAAACCAATTATCATATTCCGGAGTGTATAAGTTATCTTGTTCATGTGGAAAGGTATACATTGGAACCACAAAACGTAGCTTTGATACGAGACGTAAAGAACATATGAGATTTTGTAGATTAGGTCAACCAGAGAAGTCTACGGTAGCTGACCATGCTTTGAATATTCTAAATGATGACATTCAATTTGACAATGTGGAAATATTGTCAAGGCAAACTCATTATTATGATCGTTTACAACGTGAAGTTGTTGAGACATATAAACACCCTTACAATTTTAATAGATAAGAAGAAAATCTCCGTTTAAATAGGTTTTGGCATATTATAATTAATAAAAGGTATAATGATACGTCATGATTTTGATCTTAATTTTGACTTTTGGTATGTCTAGATTTTTTGTTGTTCTTCCTAGACCTTGAAGCAAATGCTTTACCAATTATATGTTAAATTACCACAGCACTATAATTTAACATAAGTAGTTGAAATTAAGTTTAAAATTAAAAAAAAAAGAAATTACAAAAAACGTTCTGCATTATGCTTTTCAGTGTTAATAAATAATAACACTTGCAATTATTGACAAAGATATCTCTTTGTTAGATTTAACTGGATTATTTTATTTGATGTCATGTTTATATTTGTGAATGCTTCTATCA
This sequence comes from Vesta saturnalis, assembly GCA_036346205.1. Classification (NCBI taxonomy): domain Eukaryota; kingdom Metazoa; phylum Arthropoda; class Insecta; order Coleoptera; family Lampyridae; genus Vesta; species Vesta saturnalis. The sequence continues at coordinate 458,888 of JARFJB010002153.1, read as the reverse complement.
TTTTGAAATTGAAGTTTTTCACAACTTTACGCTTACAACAAACTTGATTAAATTTTGTTAAATGTATTTTTTGGCTGACATTTTTCATTGTTAACCTTCGACCGTTTAGAGGGTGTTTTGATTTGTCATCTTTAAGACAGTTTAACAATATTTAATTTTAATGACCTAGTTATTCTTTACTAAAATTTAATTCTATATTTTGATTTATACGTTTCTCAAACTGTTATGTTGATGGTAGGCTGATGTTTATGTTCTAATTTTTCAACTTTGTCAGAATTGTTTTCAACATTTTTAATTTAAATAGATATTACTACTGACGAAAATAACTGAAAGTGTTATCGAAAGGTTTAGATTGTATAATTTAAAATACACCATTCAAAAACCCAAAAAAGATAAGTATTTTATTCTATATTTCTGATTAAATACTTTTTGTATTTCTTAGGAGCAAAAAATAGTACCTCCTACTCTATATACCTAGTCATTTTTTACGTAAAAATGAACACAATATAGTCAGAAACAAACTGTATGGGGTTATATTGGCCCAATATAATTCAAAGATAAGATTTTGAACATTTTCTAGGTGAATCGGATGTCTGGGCCAAAGTTGTATCTGATCCAGGTAACTTTAGCCCAAGATTTAAAATTCGTGTACCTACCCGATGTGAGTCCACAAATGTGTCAAACCTAATTTAAAGCATCGCTTATAGTACTAGGAAGTGTATTGAATTGAAAACCCCCCATTCAAATAGGTTAAAGTCTCACTAATTTGACATTAATGGAGAAAAAGCTTCAATTTTGGGACAATTTTGCCCCAGTTTACGGTAATTATAATTTTTAAAAAGACTGTATTATAACATAAATATAAGCATAGACAAAACAGTATACACATTCTTAAAGCAAATACTTATGCAATTTAAGTACATAATTCAATAAAAATATACAGTAGCTTAGAGATTTTTAAGCTTATCCATTTTCTTTTTCTACTGGTATGTTGGAAATTCCGTTACAAGTCGTCATAATACTTTTTAATAATTAATTTTACTGTCATATGTATGATATCATTTTTTATATCTAATGAATGATCATAACAACTAAACCTATTAAAATTAACACGTGACATGGTGAATACAATTTTTTTTGAAATGTGCTCTGTATGTCTAATTTTTAAAAGAATGGAGTAGACTATGTCATGTATATGAGCAATTAAGATATTACTTCTTTAGTGAAATATGTAAGCCTTTTTTTTATCATCATATTCCTTAAACATATGAAAGTGTGATGCGGTTCTAAGTGACTCGACAATAATTTGGATTTACATAATTCACATTCATACATCTTAATTTTCTTTATTAAAAAACCAGCTACATATGAAGTTATTCGTTGGTCCATGTTGTCAAAATTACTAGTTACACTGTCCAAAAACGGAATATCTATATTATTAAATTCATTTGTTTCAAAGGTAATTAATGGGATTGTTTCAGCGTCAAAATGATCATTATTCAAGAAACTGTTTAAGTTGTCTAGCAAAGCACTTTCATCTTCTTCAAAATTCTGTCCTTGAGAAGGAACATAAGTTAAATGATTAAGAATAGAAGATTTTAAAGTGGACACAAATTAGTAACAACTGGGATTTGTATTGCCTGCATTGCATTGTCGAATACTGGCAAACGCATTTTCCAGTAGGTCCTGATTCAGAGATCGAGTTCTTTAAAATTTGAACCCCATGCTATGGCATATAGCGAATAAACCTTTTATTGCTTTAGTTGTAGTAAGCCATCCTTCTTTAAAACACACTGCCATCAAGGACGTCTTTGTTTGGTACTTGGAAACTCGAAACCTAAATGTAGGGTTAGTTACGGACGGATGCATATTTTTAAAATTAAGATGTTCAATAATTAATATGAAACTGTTCCAACATAATAATTTTTTGCTTTTTTATTACTTTTGAAAAATGGGATTTGATTGAGGGAGTAAAAGGTAGTTAGTTTGAGATCGGACGGAAAGAGTTCAATCGAACCAGATCGATTTTAGTTAATTAAATACCGTCATTGTAAACAGTTAAAATATTTCTAGCGTGTACATTTTCTGTTGAATTAGCCGACACTAATTTGTCTTTTCTTTCGGGTGTTAGTGTTTTTCAAATATTAATCTATGATGATCAATCAAAGGGATATATATATATATATATATATATATATATATATATATATATATATATATATATATATATATATATATTCAAGTGCAAGTAGGTATTTTTATATAAATTAAGGCTGGCAGCAAATAACTCTACAGGCCCATATAACCTATTAAAAATCGAGCATTGCCTTGCAAAGGTATCTTATTCGCACGCGGGCTCATTAAACTGAAATCTGCTAAAATAACAGATAGTACAGGGCTCCCTCACTCTTGTATTTGTCTGAATTAGCATTGCTATTTGATGTTTATATTTATATTTGTGTAGCGGTGGGCTGGTGAACGGGAACATGATACCGCTTGGTTATTAATTGTAAAAGGTAATTGCCAAGTGGGTACACACTCCCGGGCCAAGATAACCATTAAACACCTCGAATTTTATTTTTATTGTTGTATAGATGAATGTGTAACCTGAGAAAGTGGCGCTGTATTTTTCTAACGCACGCAAACCTATCGATCACGATGTTATGATCTATTTACAACTTACCCTTGTAAGGCTTAGTTTTAGTGAGTTTTTTTGTGTCAGTTTGTTAAGTAGAATTGTTTGCCTGCGAACCAGTTTCTCTTATATGTAATATATTGTAATTTTTCTTATGCATTTTGTGCTTTAGTAGTCAATAAACAATTGTGTACGTGTAAATTCTTTATCTATTTTCTTGCCTTTACCTTATTATCACCTGTGCAATTTTGCTGTTGTTGTATTTTATATGTACCGTAATTTGCTTTATTGTTTTATGTGCTTATTTACTTAAAGATCGGCCACATGTTATTTTTACCGGACCACATGTTTTTTTCTATTGTGTTTATGTGTAACTAAACTATCTTTTATTTATTTTTCTCTTAATGTACGCACTTTAACCTGATTTAATGGTGTTTTGTTATATATTTAACCCTGTCCTTGTTTTCTTTTATTTGATTTATTAATGTACTCATGCAATTAGTTATTTATGAATAAAGTGGGTTTTATTGGTGGTTCTTTCCCACAATAGCATATTAATGGGCTGAACCACCATTGAGCAAAGCTCGTTAATTTTAATTTGAGTAGTTTCATTGTTTACCTGCCCCTTATGATGCAACACTTACCTCATCCAGCCTATCTAATTCAAACAGCACAGCGTACCTACCACTGGACGTCCATATCGTTTAATTCAAACTTGTAAATAAATTCTAATCTTTCAATTATTGTCAGGAAAGTCCATGTAAGGCAAGCAATTAATTTGAGTAATAGTGACATTGTCAGTAAAGTCAAGATAAATCACTTAGTGATTGTTTTGTTATTGAATTTGCATTCTTGCAAATCAGTTCAAATTATACTTTTCAAGATAGGGTACCTGGGGGACGCTACAATAGCTTCTGCAGGAAGTCTATCGGTTGAATTTTCTCGAATAACGGTTTCAATAAACGCCGCAACGGTATTACTAAAAATTGTTGCTGCTACACAACTTTCATTTTTAGACTGCTTTGTCTTTTAATGTCGAAATACATTTCCCTAATCTTTCGTAGCCCTTGAAACCTTATTAATTTATCAATGAGGAAAGCTTTTCTAACATATTCCGATTTTGCAATCTTTGTTTCATCAAAAATTATGTTATACGAAAAAAAGGCATTTCTTGTTGATTTTAGCAAGTGTGGTACGTCATATAATGTGAACATTTTTTCATTGTTCACAAAGAAATATGATGCAGACGGATCATTTGAACTTTCTTTAGAAAGTTGTCTTATAGCTGAACGGTTTGTGGAACTCTGATCACAAACAGTGGCAAGAACCATCAATCCATTTTTTTGTAATTTTGTTATAATTTCGCGCAAAAGGATTATCAGAGAGTCTGATTTTATCACATCTTTAGTGAAATAGTAAGCCACAGGTAGTTTCCAGGATTTCCTGAGACCATGAACCATAAAAACGAGAGGATGGTTTGAAAATTCGTTTTTTCTTCAAAGAGAACCTAAATCTACATACCTTACAACTTTGTCATGCGATTGGTCAAAGACTAGATGCTGTGCTAATGATATCTTATCAAACATTACAATGAATGTTCTGTCTAATTGATTCATTTTTGATGCCCGTTTCGATAATTTTTGAAATATCAATTCATTGATACCTGCTTCAAAAGGAATGGTTTTTAAAATTCTGTTAATGGTTGATCGTGATGGCAACGGTAAACACTGTCCTAAAAACCTGTATGATTTAGGACCTTTTTGGTATAAAGCCAAGGAAAATACTTTTTCATGCGTTGCCCAATTAGGCTGTTCAGCTTTGGCATTTCTGAAAATACTTTTTATAAAGTTTACCCCTGATCGGGTAATGTCATTAGCTAAATTAGAAAATGAATGTGAATTAATGAAGTTATAAGCAGATCTTTGATGATTTTTTGAGTTTATGTTCTTTTTCCATTTTGAAATAAGATTTTTTTGGTTGTTAGCTACACAATAACTTTTTCTTTGTCCTTGGTCCTTGGTACTGCAAAGCGGCTGCGTTGCACCTGTGTTTTTACCTTTGCCAAGTACTATCTACACATCATACAACCTCACCTAAAAATAAGATGTAATAAAATGTGCTTTTCCTTATACATATAGAAATGTTGTAGTCTCAGGAAATAATCTTATTATATGTAACACGACCTCGATAAATTAGCTACTATTTTTATCGCTACTAAATTTCTCGTGTATTTTACAATTTGTTTCGACATAATTTTGGCATTAATAATCCATGATTAATGCCCTCGAGCTAAAGCTCTCGGGCTTCAATAAGATTATTAATACCAAAATTACGTCTCGACAAATTGCTTTTAAAATACATTTGAAATTTAGATGCAATAAAAATAGTCGACTATTTATCGAGGTCTTGTTATATTACCGTCGAATATATATTACAAGCTTTATTCTCATTATAATAATAACAACTTTCCTTGCATTACCAACCTAACAAATTGTTTTGTATTAGCAATACATAACATATACCTATCACATATCTATGTGAAACAAAATGTTCTATGATATGAATGAATTTCTAATTGAAATCATTAATTCATATGGAAGCTATTGTTTAAATAATTTTGTTTACATAGATATTACATTGTCTTGTTTTCAACAAATTATTAAATTTTTTTCTGTAAAATGGAGACAAGTACCTCTCCCAATGATTTCATCAACTTTATGCAGAAACACGTGCCGTTACGTAGCGTGGAAAGTAAAAATGCGTCAAAATACGAAATCAAAGTGCACCATTCCCCTCGTTCGCAGTTGGCAGTGCGCCGCTCGAAGTTCTCTGTGTTTATGTTTAGGTGTAGAAAAGTTGATTTGAGGTTAAAAGTGAATAAAAGCAAGTGATTTTCTGCCCATAATTTTAAATCGTTTGAAAACAAAGCAACACGTGCACTTTCCACGCGCGATAACGGCGTAGTTCTGCGGCCAAAGTTGAATTTGTACCTGCTATTACGTTGCTGCGGGAGCATTAAAACACACGGGATTTAACTTTCTGCACCAGCGAGTTTCTGCGGCATCGGCGTTCAGCATACGAGCGGGAATCCGCCTTTTGAAATCCAGGAATGTGTGCAAGTGATAGCGCAAGCCGTGTGGCATGCTATGAATGCGCACGACTGTGAACCTGACGTGCAAAATTTTACATGAATTTGGTGAAGTATGAAATCAAGAATAAAAATTCATTATATTTTTAGTAGTCAATTGTACTTATACTATAATAAACGTTTTAAACAGAAACAAATGTATTAATTATTTTAAGCGTGGACCGTTGGAATTATTCTTTCTTGTTTGGAATCCAAGAATGTAAATACTATTTATATTCGGCCACCGTTATTTAAGGTATGTGAATCGAATACTCTAAAACACAGAACTCAAGTATGTCGTATGTTACCGACAAAATCAGATTGTATGTATCTTGTTAACCCTACGATACGTTAGTGCTCGCGTGAATTACAATAGTAATTCAATTCAAATAATAAAACAACAAAGGTTTGTGAATAATTTCAATGGTACAAACATTGAATTCCAAACAGGTAGCGTGGTGTGCATTTTTGCCTTTGAATGGTTATTGTGAATACAATTACTAACTAAGTCAGAAGTTGCATTCAGAATAACTTATTTGATGTGTTTTGGACAGTTATAAAACAATAGGTGAAGGTAACAATGATAGTGTTGCCAACCCAGATAGAACAGAATGTTCATTGGATGTGCATTCTTTGTACAGTTTAAGTACACATGTCTAAGGAGGTTTAAATGAAGTACTGTGGACGTTTTTTGTAAAACGTCCTACGGATATTTAACAAATATGTCTCATGTCGTACCTGATAGTCGTAATCTGGAACGTGCAAACTTTTACATTAATTTGGTGAAGTATCAATTTATTTGTATACACTACGTCATAGGCGAGTCGAAAATTGAACTATATCAAAAGGATGCATGGAAAAATGGAAAGTTTGTGATAATTACATTCATAGCGTTTTCATTCCACTAGTGTATCTTAATTGAATATTTTTGGTGTATAGCTTATAGCTTAATACTAGATTTTAAACAATTATAAACTACAAAAGAAATAAAATTTAAATTTAAGTTTCACCTAAAAATTAGAATCTTAACATAGATAGTTTTAATTATTCGATTTGATTTGAACACGCCATCACGCATTTCCGTTCTTTCTCTGTTTTATGCAGGCGCTGCTATATTGCGATACGACTCGACCAAGATGAACACATGACACAGGTAACAATCTTTTGCCGTTCGCCATTGTGGTTGTTTTTATATAAATGAAGATTCTTGGGCCGGAACTGCAATCAAATTACTATACGCCTTTCCAAGTAGGTAAGTAATTTTAAAATAAATACAAGTTGTACCTTAATCATTTTTTAAAATCATGCATTAGCTTTTAAATGTCTGAAATCTGTTAACCGTCAGATTTGAAAATATAAAACGTATTTCAGAAAGAAAGTAGTGCCCGAAAGTGGTTTATAAAAATGCCTGGTTGGAGTATCACGAACGATTTATCGGACCGCGTAATGCATAAAGTAGGAAATCTAACCCCTAGTACTAGTTTTGATAATATTCAAACAACTTATGTCGAAGATTTATTAGAAATTCATCTCGAAAGTGACGTAAATAGTAACACAGAATGTAACAAATAGTAGCGGTCTCAGTACTATAGATAATCATAATCAAGAATTCGTGTGTAGTGATATACACGAAGATGAGCATGAAGATCTAAACTTCGAATTTCCTAATAATTGTAACTTTCATAATGACAATATTAAGCAATGGAGAGTAGTAGAGGATTTAGCGACTTGGGCAATTGACTGTCAAATTAATCATAATCATCTTAATTACACTGTTGCCCATTTTAAGCAGGATCGATTCAAAGTTGCCTTTAGATCCAAGAACCCTTGTAAACTCACCCTGTACACTAGATTTTTACATCATTCCTCCTGGAAACTATTATCACTTTGGACTTGCTAGTGCTAGTAAAGAAATTAACTGAACAGTGTCCTTATCCATTAAATGAAGTTGTTGACATATGTGTTAATACAGATGGTTTACCAATTTCCAAAAGCAGTCCCAGCCACTTATACCCATACTCTGTAGTTTACATAATAATCCAAATGATGTGGAAATAATTTGACAGTGGCAGTAATAAACCAAATGATTCCAATCAGTTATTAAAAAATTTGTTGATGAAGCAATCCATTTCTATCACAACCGGCTTGTGTTGGATAATAAATTTTACATCATTAACATTAATATCATATATGATGCACCTTCCAAATCTTTTGTTTAAAAAGTACACAGGCTCAAAATGTTCAAAATGCTGCATCAAAGGTATCTCTGTTAATAATCGTGTTTGTTTCCAGAAGTGAAAAATTTAAGAAGTAGAACTGACGTTAGTTTTTGTTAAAAAGTTGACGAAGACAATCATAATGGAACATCTCTCTTAGAGACATTGCCAAATTTTGATATGGTAACTGACATACATCTTGATCACTCACTTCATTTGTAGATAGTACATAAGCTTTAGATGGAGGTTCTATTTCCTTAAGATAGTAGGTCTTTCGTTTTTTTATATTGCTTCTTTTTCTTCAAACCTGGGGTTTTACATTGCTTGTCGCAACAAGACATGGAGCACATTAACGAAGCTTCCATGCAAGAAATTAAACGTCTTATAAAGGCTAGACATATATATATATATATATATATATATATATATATATATATATATATATATATATATATATATATATATATATATAAGTAATACAAAGACAGTACAATCAGTTCACGTGATAAGTGCTACTGCCAACGAGAATTGAAAATCAGTGTTTTTGCAAGTCCGACGAAATACTCATGTATTCCACTCAAAAAAATTCAGATTATTAAGTGGTGTTATTCAGGAAGCACTGCACAAGAAATAATGGGCAGGTTTGCTTTTTCCTTTGAAAATAGGCCAATTCCATCAGAAAGTACGATTATGCGTACTGTTTGTAAATCTGAAAGATGTGGATGTTTAAATAATTGTAGAAAATGCAGTAGCATTGATGGTAATGATGGTGAGCATCCTGGTCGTAACTTAAACGAAGAGCGCGAACTTCAAGAAATTGCAATATGTAGTTTAGCAGAAACTAATTTCCGTGCACTGGTACAAAAATTGTTGAAATAAATATTGAACCAAGAACAGTTCGCAATATCTTGAAAAGGAATAAATACTGTTGCTATAAGTGGCAAACTACATAAGAAATTTTTCCAGAAGATCATCAAAAGCGTATGGAATTTTATGAGGATATGATGAATCGGGCTAATAAAAACGAAAGATTTATTGAAAATAGTTTAAGTTACATGGCCATCATAATCTGTCTGTCGCTATTGGTTACTCTCGGGAACGCAAACACATTAGTATTCCTTACCGAACACAATGCCCCCAAAAAGTGAATGTTTGGGCAGGAATTTAAAACAATTCCGTAATTGGTTCATTTTTTATCAACGGAAACTTGAATGCGGTCAAGTGTTTAGAACTGTTGAGAAACCAGATAGTTCCAGCTGTTCAACGCTTCAATATAAATTTTGATGACATTTGGTATCAAGAAGATGGCTGTCCTGCTCATACCGCAATAAGAGTTCAACAGTTTTTGGAAGCTACGTTCCCTAGCCGTATTATTAGTGGAAAAGGTACTATTAAATATCCTGATATCGCGCCGAACAACTTTTTTGTTTGGGGATAAGTATCCCAGCAAATTTATGGGCACAGACACGAACGTGCTAATAATTTGTGTCAAAATTACAGACTCTTTAAACAGCATCGCCCAAGAAATGTTAGAAAATACCCGAACTGAATTTTATCACAGATTGGGTTACTACCTTGCGCAAGGTGGAGGTCTTTTAGAAAATCTTATAAAGTAGAGTTTTGAAAAAAGTGGGTTATATTCATTTTTAAAAACAGTTGGTAGATTGAAGGACACTTAAGTGGTTCATATTTTGTGCCTACATGCAAATATGTATAAGTGTATAAGTCAAACCTGCAATAATGTTTTTCCGTATATATATATATATATATATATATATATATATATATATATATACAGGGTGATTTTTAAGTTGATGCCTTTTTTTAAACTGTGTATAGAACTAATTAAAATAAACAACTTTTTCAAATAACATTTTTTAATTAACTCAAAAATAAAAGAGATATTTCGTTTTAAAGGAATAAGCAGTCAAGTTCTATTTCAAATGACATGTTCAATGTTGTCACCATTCTGTTCTACACAACGCTGTGCGCGATGCAACCACTGTTCGGTGACAGCGCGTAATAAGGAAATTCGTTTTGCTTTAATTGTTGCTGCTGCCTGTTTTATGCGCCCAATTAATTCTTCCCGCGTGTTTACCGGTGTTTTAAAAAGCAACGCTTTCATGTAACCCCACAGAAAAAAATCGCATGGTGTAAGGTCTGGTGAGCGAGATGGCCACGCAACTGGCCCATTTCGACCAATCCAGCTGTCTGGAAAAGTATAATCCAAGAACTCCCGCACTTCTCGTCTAAAATGAGGAGGTGCCCCGTCTTGTAGAAATCACATGTTTTGCCTTATATCCAATGGAAATTTTTCCTGCAGATTAGGTAGATGATTTTCCAAAAAAATCAGATAATTATCGCCCGTTAAACGGTCTGGCAAGATGTGCGGACCAATGAGTATTCCATTTACAATTCCAGCCCAAACATTTACGGAAAATCTTTCTTGAAAACTTGATCTCCGTATAGCATGGGGATTTTCAAAAGACCAAACATGACTATTGCGGAAATTATTGATTCCATTTATGGTGAATATTGCCTCGTCCATGCACAAAATTTTTCTTGTAAAATGCAAATGATCTGCATTGTTTTGTAAAAGCCATGCACAGAACTCAACTCCACGGGGATGGTCTTGAGGAAGTAGCGCGTGTACACGTTGAACGTGAAATGGGTACAACTGATTTTGCCGCAATGTTTTCCACACCTTTGTTTGACTTACACCGACCTCACGTGCAATTTCTCTAGTACTTATCGATGGATCTTCCTCAACAATATTCAAAATTTGTTCTTCATTCTGCATATTCACAGGTTGTCTCGGTCTTCCTACATGCCCTCCACGATGTTCTCTTAAATAACCAGCATCCCTTGCCCTCTGAACGAGATTTATAAAACTACGGGATGTCGGATGCACTCTCAATGGAAAGAGTTCTGCATACAGTCTTGCGGCTGCATCCGCACTTTGACGACACTCCCCATAAATCAACAGCTTGTCCACGAGTTCATTATGTCCATACACATGAGCCATTCTTTATTTTTCAATAATCACAAACTGACTGAAATCTAACACGCGATTAACTGACAACAAATTGACACATTTCTGCTTGACATAAAAAGTGTGAACAGAAACAAAACAAAATTAACAGCCGTCTTATCACAGAGATTTTTTGCAGTTCCATAATAACCCAAATATGCGTGGTGAGGCTATAAACACCGGTAAACACGCGGGAACAATTAATTGGACGCATATAACAGGCAGCCGTAACAATTAAAACAAAACGAATTAGTTCTATACGAAGTTTAAAAAAAAGCATCAACTTAAAAGTCACCCTGTATATATATATATGTGTGTGTGTGTGTGTGTGTGTGTGTGTGTGTGTGTGTGTGTGTGTGTGTGTGTGTGCGTGCGTGCGTGCGTGCGTGCGTGCGTGCGTGCGTGCGTGCGTGCGTGCGTGCGTGCGTGCGTGCGTGCGTGCGTGCGTGCGTGCGTGCGTGCGTGCGTGCGTGCGTGCGTGCGTGCGTGCGTGCGTGCGTGCGTGCGTGCGTGCGTGCGTGCGTGCGTGCGTGCGTGCGTGCGTGCGTGCGTGCGTGCGTGCGTGCGTGCGTGCGTGCGTGCGTGCGTGCGTGCGTGCGTGCGTGTGTGCGTGCGTGCGTGCGTGCGTGTGTGTGTGTAAAAGGGCACGAAAGGAAGATCCTGTCAAAATTTGAAGTAGATCCGTCGAGCCATTTCGGCTGTGCGCATAGAACAGGCAGCAATAACAATTAAAGTAAAATGAAAAAATGTTATTTGAAAAAGTTGTTTATATATATAGGGTGATTTTCAAGTTGATGCACTTTTCAGTTTAAAGAAAAGCATCAATTTGTAAATCACCATATATATATATATATATATATATATATATATATATATAATTATTGGCTAGAAAAACAATTGAAAGAATAAAGTATAGATTTAAATTATAAAATTAAAATTAAATTGGATGTATTAAGGCATACACCTATTACACACAAGGAAAGAACTGTATTTTGTGTATAACAACTTACCTATTTTTGTGTAAAATAAATGCGTAGTAAAACTTGTTCATTTGTTTTTATTTAAATTATAACTAAGTTATATTGGAGGAATGGGTGTAAGCACTCGGGAATGTTTGGATAGGATCGGGAGTAGAGGAGTGGGATTCGCACTTACTATAGCGTGGTTAGTGCGATTCGTACCTATATGAAGTGGATGAGGTGAATGTACCTCAAATCCAAGATGATAGTGATGATTCACAGAAGAAGAGAAATGTGGTAGAGGAGAAGGACGCATATTAAAACCATGATGATAGTGGCGAATCACAGTTGAGAAGGAAGAAGACCGTCAAAAGTGTAACTAAATAAATGATGTATTGTTTTTAAAATATATTTTCAAACTAACCATTCATTCAATTTTTATTAATAATCTGGTTTTCCTAACGGATGTTCGAACCTGTTTATAAATCTAAAACCCTTAGGTATTTCAGCGAAGTCAGATTTTGTATGTAAACTAATTTCATGTTTATTAGGGACACTCTGTCATCATCTTAGTTTATTACCAGATGAAAAAATCTGCGATCACCGGTATATTTTACTTTTCATGGTGCTTATATTTTAATATCAAAACCGAGATTTGCTTTCAAGAATGTAAACATCGAAAATTGACAAGGAGAGTCGCTTTGTTTACGTTTCTAATATCAAAAAACGATCCTATAGTTTTCTTTTTAAAAATGTCTACTAAACTTAACGCGTGCTTAAATCGTATATTAGCCATACCAGTTACAAAATTTTGATGATTATTAATGAGCTCATAATTATTCGTTTTATTTTTTAAAAGCAACCTGTGTGTATGTACAATATAAAGCACAGGTGAAGGATGGCTTTTATAATCTAGAGGTGAAATTTATATGTATGCATGTATACACAATATAAAATACTACTGCTGAAGGCTGACTTTATACGATCAAGGTGAACATCATTTTAAATGTATGTTGTAGATAAAAAATCGTTGTGTATAAATTCGTGTATGTACAGTCGCTCTAACGAGCATGCGAAAGGGAAAGATAAATTGAGAATTACAATAAGGGTAATAGAGATTATTAGGTTTGTATATTTAAGTTATACACTCTAAAAAATTACTTTATAATGTGAATGACGAGGAAACCGATAACCAGTTCATATCAACTATTCATAAGTTAAACACAGAAAGCGGATTTAGTGATACTATGTATACGTTGTACAAAATACTTAAATATCCAGTTCTCCAGCACAAAGAGGGTAGTTTGAACCTCGGTATCGAACGTAAGCCCCTTCTCGCGTAAGAGCTTTTGTAATTTTTATCCCCGTCTCTACAACTCCACTCGTCACGTAGATAAGGATATCCTAGAACCCAAGATCCTCGCTGAGATCGATCTTCCACACGAGAGGAAGGTCGTTCGAATCACCGCTAAGGCGACGAACTCTCCCACATCCCTTGTCACAGATCCTCCCCCTGAAATCCTCGGCTAACCCAAGGTGTAAAATCTGCGGGGAAGCTCACCCTTCGTATTCCTTCAAGTGCCGGAAACCGCGGGAACCTCCCAGTTCTCCGTCGAAGATGGCATCCCTCCAACCTATCCTGTCTTCCGAAGAGTCTGACCCGGAAGACACAACTCACCTTAAACTATCCCTCTACACCAAATCCCTATCCATCAAAGACTTCCTACAAATCCTCACTCACCCCCTCTTCCAGATGTTCCCCTACCACATCCAATTCGGTGACACCGCAAGTAATGGCAACGGTAACAGACTATCATCCGCGCTGTGTGCTTTCTAGGCACCACGATACATCAGATCACATACCACTACTGGTTAAAACTGCATTTTGTCCAACTCCCCCTACACCTACTCAATACAGTCATTAAAGGTTTTTCAAAAGCAGACTGGAATGTGTTCTCCGAACGCATCTCCAACAACCTTGCTATACCCAATCCTCACACGACCCAAGACCTCGAGAGAGCCAGTAGAGACCTAACTTCCGTAATTACGGAAGCGATCGATATCTCTGTACCATTAAAAACATCGACATTTCCAGCGAACAGCCCCCATAGCACATAGAGAAAAGACAACTCTATCGTCAATCCTTGGAATGCAGAGAGCCGGCTCTCAAGACCGAATACAATCGCCTTAACGCCTTAATCAGGCGAGAAGCAAACAGACACGCCGAAGACTCCTGGACCAAAGCCACCTCCCAGCTAGATTATAGAAATGGTAATCTCTTCTGGCAACAGTTCGATAGACTGGCCAGAAGGAAAGTCAACACTAAGTCCCACCTAATCGACCTTCAGGGCAACCTAATCTCCTCCGACGGGGTAAAGGTCACCACCTCCAATGCATTTTCCGATCTCCAGATGATCCTCAATTCGATAACCGGTTCAAGGCATTCCTCGAGGGTCGCCTTGAAGAATTACGCATTAATCTTCCTGAAATCCAACTAACTAGAGTCCCTTTTATGCCCCTATCACGCCCAGCCAGGTCCAGCTTATTTCAAAAAAGGAAAAAGTTCTGCCCCAGGCCATGACGGCCTAAATCGCAATACCCACCAACCCAGCCCTCCTACTACTATCCAACATACATAACCAATACCTAATCCTATCCCATATCCCGACGAAATGGAAATCAGCCTCCACCGTCATGATACCGAAACCCCCCGCGCAAAACCAACCTCACCCAAATATAGACCAATCTCCCTCCTGAGCTGCCTCGGAAAATGCTTTGAGCAGATTCTAGTAAGGCGACTCAGGGATCACCTAGAATTCAACGACCTCCTCCCTAATACCCAATTCGGCTTCCGTCCCAACCTAACGTGTCACGATCCCTCGTTGAAGCTACCTACGGAAACTACCAGAGCATTCAATCACAAACAAAGCAATCTGGCTGCGTTTCTGAGCAGTAAGCAATCATTCGACAGGGTCTGGCACGCCGGTGTCTTGCACAAGATCCGAAACCTCAACATTCCCGAACCCTCCTATAAACCCCTACTCTCGTACCTGACCAACCGGTCAGTTCGGGTAAATGTAGGAAAAACATTCTCTGACACTTTTCAACCTACAGAAGGCGTACCGCAAGGTTCTGCGTCTGGGTCTGCGTCTGAGTCCGCGTCCACGTCTTCGTCCGCGTCTGCGTCGGCGTCTGCGACTGCGCCTGAGTATGCGTTTGCTTCTGCTTCTGCGTCGGCCTCTGCGCCTGCGTTTGTGTTTGAGTCTGCGCCTGCGTCTGTGTCTGTCTATGTGTGTGTGTGTGTGTGTGCGTGCGTGTGTGTGTGTTTGTGTGTGTGTTTATATGTGTGCCTGATATGAAACTCAAAAAGCGATCGGGTTTAAATTAGGTGGTAAATGTGTATGGCCAAACATTCTAGACCACAGAGCTTGTGGAGCTTTCGGGTAAGAAGTAAGATGGATAAATGTGATTTTGCTCTACGTCGCAATAACTTAAAATTTCCTATATCACTTGCATTCCAATTCGCACAGACGCATTCTCAGGCGCAAACGCAGAACCAAACGGAGGCACGGACAGGGCACACACAGATACAGAAACAGAAACAGACAAAGACACAGATACAGACAGACACGCAGACGCAAGCGCAGGGACAGACGCAGAGGCAGGCGCAGCCACACAGGCAGACGCAGAAAGGCGCAGGCGAATTCTCAGACGCAGACGCAGACGCAAACGCAGACACGGATACGGACACGGACAAGGACACTGACGTGGACACAGAGACAGAGACAGAAACAGCCCCTAACACAAACACAGCCACGGACACGGACACAGACACAGACACAGACACAGACTCAGACACAGACAAAGACGCAGACACAGACAGACACAGACACGGACACGGACACAGACACAGACAGACACAGACACAGACACAGACAAAGACACAGACACAGACGCGACACAGACACAGACACAGACACAGACACAGAAACTGACACAGACACAGACACAGACACAGACACAGACACAGACACAGACACAGACACAGACACAGACACAGACACAGACACAGACACAGACACAGACACAGACACAGACACAGACACAGACACAGACACAGACACAGACACAGACACAGACACAGACACAGACAGACACAGAGACAGACACAGACACAGACACAGACACATACACAGGCACAGACACAGACAGTTAGACAGAAATAGGCCCAGGCCCAGGCACAGACACAAACAGACACAGACACAGGCACAGACACAGACAAAGACACAGACACAGACACAGACACAGACACAGACACAGACACAGACTCAGACACAGACACACACACACAACCACAGACACAGACACAGACACAAACACAGACACAGACAGACACCGACACAGACACACACAGACACAGACACAGACACAGACACAGACAGACACAGACACAGACACAGACACAGACACAGACACAGACGCAGACACAGACACAGACACAGACACAGACACAGACACAGACACAGACACAGACACAGACACAGACACAGACACAGACACAGACACAGACACAGACACAGACACAGACACAGACACAGACACAGACACAGACACAGACACAGACACAGACACAGACACAGACACAGACACAGACACAGACACAGACACAGACACAGACACAGACACAGACACAGACACAGACACAGACACAGACACAGACACAGACACAGACACAGACACAGACACAGACACAAGACACAGACACAGACACAGACAGACACAGACACAGACACAGACACAGACACATACACAGATACAGACACAGACAGTAGACACAAAAGCTCATTCAGGCACAGACACAAACAGACACAAACACAGGCACAGACACAGACAAACACGACACAGACACAGGTCACAGACACACACACAGACACAGACATCGACACACACACACACACACACACACAGACACAGACACAGACACAAACACAGACACAGACACGACACACACAACACACACAGACACAGACACAGACACAGACACAGCACAGACACAGACACAGACACAGACACAGCACAGCACAGCACAGCACAGACACAGCACAGCACAGCACAGACACAGACACAGACACAGCACAGACACAGCACAGACACAGCACACAGACACAGACACAGACACAGACACAGCACAGACACAGACACAGACACAGACACAGACACAGACACAGACACAGACACAAGACACAGACACAGACACAGATACACAGACACGGACACGGGCACAGACACAGACACAGACACAGACACAGACACAGACACAGACACAGACACAGACACAGACACAGACACAAACACAACACAGACACAGACACAGAAACAGGCACAGACACGACATACACAGATACAGACACACACGAACACAGACATTTACACGACACACACAGACACAGACACAGACACAGACACAACACAGACACAGACACACGACACAGACACACACAACAGACACAACACAGACACAGACACAGACACAGACACAGACACAGACACATACACAGGCGCAACCAACACAGCACGCAGACGCAGACGACAGACAGCAGACAGCACAGCACGCACGACAGCACAGCACAGCACAGCACGACAGACAGCAACGCAGCACAGACAGCACAGCACAGCACAGCACAGCAACCAGACAGACAGACAGCAGACACGCAGACACAGACACAGACACAGAACAGACACAGACACAGACACAGTCACAGACACAGACACAGATACATACAGACACGGACACGGGCACAGACACATGCACATACACAGACACAGACACAGACACAGACACAGACACAGACACAGACAGAAACACACAGACACAGACACAGAAACAGGCACAGACACACATAGACACAGACACAGACACAGAACAGACACAGACACAGACACAGACACAGACACAGACACAGACACAGACACAGACACAGACACAGACACAGACACAGACACAGACACAGACACTGACACAGGCACACACACACAGACACAGACACAGACACAGACACAGACACAGACACAGACACAGACACAGACACAGACACAGACACAGACACAGACACAGACACAGACACAGACACAGACACAGACACAGACACAGACGCAGACACAGACACAGATACAGATACAGACACACTGAGACACAGACACAGACACGGACACATACACAGATACAGACACACACGAACACAAACTCATTCACACGAACACACTCACACAAATACACACACATACACACACACACACACACACACACACACACACACACACATACTCACACACACACGCGCGTTCACACACACACATTCACACACACACATAGCACAGCACAGCACAGGACAGCACAGCACAGCACATCACATCACAGCACAGCACAGCACAGCACAGCATAGCACAGCACAGCACAGTACAGACACAGACACAGACACAGACACAAACACAGACACAGACACAGACACAGACACAGATACAGACACAGACACAGACACAAACACAGGTACAGACACAGACACAGACACAGTCACAGACACAGACACAGACGCAGACACACACAGACACAGACACAGACACAGAAACAGACACAGACACAGACACGAACGCACTCACACACACACACGCGCGCGCGCGTTCACACACACACACACACATTCGCACATACACACACGCACACACTCACACACACTCACACACACACAGCACAGCACAGCACAGCACAGCACAGCACAGCACAGCACAGACCAGACACAGACACAGACACAGACACAGACACAGACACAGACACAGACACAGACACAGACACAGACACAGACACAGACACAGACACAGACACAGACACAGACACAAACACAGACACAGAAACAGACACAGAAACAGACACAGAAACAGACACAGACACAGACACAGACACAGACACAGACACAGACACAGACACAGACACAGACACAGACACACACGACACAGACACAGACACAGACACAGACACAGACACAGACACAGACACAGACACAGACACAGGCACAGACACATTCACACACAGACACAGAGACAGACACAGACACAGACGCAGACACTGACACAGACACAGACAGACACAGACACAGACACAGACACAGACACAGACACAGACACACACAGACACAGACGCAGACACAGACACAGACACAGACACAGACACAGACACAGGCACGGACACCTACACAGATACAGACACACGCACACAAACTCATTCACACGAACACACTCACACATACACACACACGCGCGTTTACACTCACACACGCGTTCACACACACACACACACACACACACACACACACACACACACACACACACACACATACACACACACACATACACGCTCACACACAGCACAGCACAGCACAGCACAGCACAGCACAGCAGAGCACAGCACAGCACAGGACAGCACAGTACAGCACAGCACACCACAGCACATCACAGCACAGGACACCACAGCACAGCACAGCACAGTACAGCACAGCACAGCACAGCACAGCACAGCATAGCACAGCACAGCACAGCACAGCACAGCACAGCATAGCACAGAACAGCACAGCACAGCACAGAACAGCACAGCACAGAACAGCACAGCACAGCACGGCACAGCAAAGCCACAGGGGCTAACGCAAAGTGCATAGGCAAACGGAAAGCAAATGCAAACTCAAATTTTAACAAAAAGCCATTGTAGGAAGGGTTTGCAGTATTCGTTTCTAAAAGCAAAGAACTGCTTTAAACGTTGAAAAATTTAGATATCGGTCTGACAGGTTGAGCTGGGGTGATGAAATTTGGCATACTGCTATTATAACAAAATTGTAGATCCGTGTCAAATTTTGAGACGTACAGGACCACCAGAGGTTCTTACACACTTTGAAAATGTTTCTAGGAGATTAGTCGTAAAGATGGATATATCATTTGAAATTTCTTACAGGGATGAAAGGCACTGAAAAACTATTAGTTTATTTCAAGCTGCTTGGGGCACCATATGTAACTAAAAAATGTTCTTATATAAATTGAGACGTGTAACCAAGATTTTCTGCTGGTATTCTGTAGCGTACATAAAAATCGTGGAAAACTCATGTATTCGTAGTTTCAGCTTGATTATCGAACTAAAAATAAACAAAAATGATGAAAATTAAAAATCTGTAACAATTTAAAGATATGCTATGTTAATTATAAATGGAACTAATGACCACGTGGTGAAGTGATCGGATTGGTAATGCAAGGAAGGACAGTTCTAACCCCCGACAAGAAAATTACTTTTTTTGTTAAAATTGTTTTTAAATTTTATTTTAATACTCATTTATACCTTATGGCGTATTCAAAATTGTGTACAAGCGTTAAACATTAGGAACTATTTATAAATGTATTTTGGTATTTTGTTTTAAATACAAGGCATTAATATATGAAAGTGCACTTAAATGTATTAAAATACGTATTAAACAAAAAATGAAGTTCCTTAAGAAACTTATTGTAATTTTTGTTTTAGAGTAGAATTAAAGTGTTGAAGAACATGTAAAACATGAAACCAAAAAATTTCAATTTCATTCTTGCATTGTACGTAGAGTTATGTTATGCAATTATATAAATCCGCTAATACCTATATGGTATGCATGTATGGATGTATACGGGAATGTTGAGTGGAGACACCCCAGATTTTTTATAATGGTAAGAAAGTAAATATAATCTCATGTATAAACTTATATAAACCATACTATATAAACTATATTATTTTATTTATCATTTACTATTTTGTGGTATCCAGGCTGATCTAGATTAAGTGCACACAATTAGTATCATTGTAAAAGTGAAAAACAATTTAATGTAGCGTTTAAGAAGAAATCAGGAAAATATATTTCTTTATATGGAATACCCTGTATATTTTTTGCTAAATCGAATATACAACATTTTTACATCAAAAAAGGACATTAACAATATTGGCCTAAAATTGAAAATAACCGAATTATCAATACATTTTTTTTTCAGACTAGTTGGCTATGAATGGTTGCGAAATAAGATTCAATTTTACTTTTTTATCCTTAAAGTAGCTTCATCGATTCATAAAATGCCTTAAGAATCAAAATATGCCAACACATTTTCTATTTTATCTATTTTTTCTCTACACAAGATATATCTACGTCAAACCGCATTTTCTTTTAGACTAGTTGGCTGTGTATGTCTAAAATAAAAACTGCATTCCATGCGTCATTTTAAGTTAATCTTGTTATTTAAACGAATTACATTTCTCTTATTTCTCCGGAAACGTCAGTTAGTTAAGTTATTAATATACAAGATGGAGTTCATTCATTTTGAAAAATGCGACATGCAAAAAATAATAAAATAATAGTCTCCGAGCACTGAAACAAATGCATCCTGAACGTATTCAACCGGAGAGAAGATATTACCTAAAATTGTACAGAAAATTTAGGAGCAATGAAAAATGTTTTGTGCACACTAGAACTCACAAACAATTTATTATAAATGAAGAAGTAGAAGTTAATGTGCAGGCATTTTTCGAAGAGTACAAAAATAATTCAACCAGAAATTTGGAAAAAGACAATGGTTTAAAGTTATGTATGATTTGGAGAATTTTGAAAAAATATAAATTTTTACATATTAAGTACAGACTAGGACAAACATTAGTACCTGATGACACCGAAAGGAGGCTAATGTTTTGACAATGGATTGTAGATATGTGTAGGGACAACTTTTTAGGTGCATTTTGTGGAGCGATGAAGCTAATTTTTGAAACAGTGTAAGAAAAATTTATTTATTGTTCATCTTACAAATCCTCAAGCACAGTTTAGTATCAATGTGTGATGTGGTCTAATAGGCAGGCAAATAATTGGGCCAATTTTACTTTAACAGTAAGGAGATACGTTGATTTGTTGTCAGAATTGATAGAAATATATTTAGATGATAGCGACTTAGAGGTACATAACCGAATATACTTCCAACAAGATGGAGCTCCTCCCCATCAGTTTCACGAAGTCAGAGTGTTATTAGAAAGACTTTTCCAAAAAACATGGATAGCAACCAATGGTCCGATACGTTGGCCTCCAAGGTCGCCTGATATAACTCAATAAGACTTTTACTTTTGGGGTTATGTCAAGGACGAAGTCTACAAATGAAAATGTACGAACCTGGCCGACCTTCAAAATAGCATTACGAGCATTATAATATCCGTGGATGGAAAAATAGTTTTAAAAGCTACACGCGGTATAATAAAGAATGTCCAAAAATGCACAAAACAAAACGGTGATGTGTTTGTACATTTAATGTAGGTTATTTTCTGCCGCTTAAGAAGAATGAAAAAAGTAAAATTGAACCTTATTTCGCAACGATTCATAGCCAACTAGTCTGAAAGAAAAATGTATTAATAATTCGGTTATTTTCAATTTTAGGCCAATACTGCTAATGACAAAAATACACAGAGTATTCCAATTAAATAAATCACATTTTCCTCATTTTTTCTTACACGCTACATTCAATTCACATTCGTCATCAGCCGGAAAAATGCTACTAGTTTGCTAATTTAATCGATTTTGTATCTCCAATAATAACAAAGTTACCAATGGTGCGCACTTAACTTAGAACACGCTGCATAAGATTTGTATGGTACAGCCTCTTTTTTTTATACACCACGAATATTGCTGTGTGGTTTTACTTTAGGCGGGAATTAAATCAATTTTGTCTTAAAAATATCTAGCTACAAACGTTTTCATTATAATTTTATATTTTGTTTAATATAGTGTGCAAATTAAAAGAAAGCCTTTGGAGATATGCACTAGTACTTCAAAATATAAAATTCAGTTGTAAAAAACAGAAAAGTAAAAATAGAAGATGGAAAGATGGAATTGTAATCGAAGAGGTATTTCCAATAAAACGTAGGAATAACATGGGTGTGATATGAGATACGAATTTAGGTTAAAAACGTAAGGAAATACATAAAAGTATCAATAAGATCATATCACGATCCTAATTTTTAAAAATCTGGGAAGATAAGCAAATGGAATTGAACAGGTACATAGGTTAACATATGTCGATACAGCTTAGTATTTATAACTGTTTGGCGTTCTGAATATAAAGAAATTGTAAAAGCTTTACATAATTTGTTGAGTACTAACATTAATGCTGTATTAATTTACGCAAAATAGAATAATTGTATCTATAAAGGTAGCGTATGAACGGTTGTTTTTTTTTAAAAAGTGGTAACTACGATGCTAGGGTCTTTTCAAATGAGAATGAATTATATTTTTTTCCATGACTTGCTAAATAATCAGAAACGTTGAAGTTTGCGCACAATGGCGAATTGGGCGGTATCGACCGCAACAGACGGCACTGCGTCAGTCCGTCTCGGCGCCTGGAATCGGGATGCTGTGGACTCGCGACGCTTGGCAGCATGGATCTGCCGCGAACTCCATCGCACACATCTCTTAATCCATCTAACACTATACAAGTACTTTCTAACTTTCGCTCGCGAATACCTATCAGCAGAAAACTTCTTAGTGCCTCTAATCAGGAACCCCAGTTTGCTGTTATACCCTCAACTTCTCACTTTCAGCCTAGCCGCAAGCGCGAAGAAGCACGTGCGTTACAAAATCTACGACGTCGTGTTCAAGCTCTTCGTATCGTTCAAGATAATCGTGCTGAATCTACAGAAGTTGTTAATGCTAGTCGGAATTCTTCCTCGTTTACACAACTTGACAATCGACCTCAGTTATTTCAAAAGGTGAGCTGCATTATCAGATGTGTTCAATTTTAAAAGATTTATGAATAAGATACAAAGTGATAGAAGACAGAGGTTTCACGTAAAGTGGCTTTTTCTTTGTTAAGTGCCCACCTGACCCAGTTTTTTGTTTGTCATACTGTACATAGGTTGGCTCTGAAAGCATATAGGTATAAATAACTCACTAAGTTTATGCGCTTTGAA
The DNA here is from genome assembly GCA_036346205.1 of Vesta saturnalis. NCBI lineage: Eukaryota > Metazoa > Arthropoda > Insecta > Coleoptera > Lampyridae > Vesta > Vesta saturnalis. The sequence continues at coordinate 434,922 of JARFJB010002153.1, read as the reverse complement.
AAACGCTTGTTTTCTTCAAATTTCTTTTAAGTGCAGTAGCCATGCAAAATCAACCGTTTAAACATATTTATGGGAAACTTCATGTACAACTGGTATTTTTTATTTAGAGATAAAATAAAATAATGAGGAGATTACGATAATACCAAAAAAAGTATGTAATTTGGTTAAATGTACAAAAATGAATAAAGGAAAAGTCACACAAGTGTATTGTTAATAAAACATCTGGTGTGGAACATCACACGATCTTCCAACCTACAAAATGGAAATTAATAGAAATACATGATTTTAATAACATTTTTTTTAGGATTATGTAGCCTCTTTTATAAGCCGTTCATTACGAAAATAGGCAACATTGTAAACGCAAAAACAATAATCTATGTCAAACAGACTTTTAAACATCATGACTGACAGAGGTTAATAGACATCTAGATGCTAACTTAAATTAAAAAAAGTGAAATAACTTTAATTTCAATTTTTTTAGGATAACTATGCAACATCTCTTTTATACGTTCATAACGAAAACAGGCAATATTGTAAAAACAAAAACAATAAGCTATGTCAGAATGACGTTTAAAACTTCATGTGAGATAGAGATTAATAGACATAAATACATGTTAACGTAAAAGAAAATTCTATAAAAATATCGATAATATAGTTTCGGCATTTTCAATAATTTAATTTTTACATTCATTTCGTTTTATGTTAAAAAACTTTATAAATAAAATTTACGTAAAATTAAATTTTCTTTAAAAAATACGTTTACACTTCCTTATGAAATTAACCGCTATTCTGATAATGAAAAAAATAGAACTAACTCTTAAATTTTACCTTAGGACTTTTTTGCCACTAAATTACACGTCATATAAAAAAATTGCATCTCCCCCGCTGGACTTCTCACACACACACACACACACACACACACACACACACACACACAAACGCACGCACGCACGTACGCACGCACGCACGCGCGCACGCACGCACACTCACACACACACACACACACACACGCACACACACGCACACACACGCACACGCACGCACACACCCATGCGCGCACGCATCTACGCACGAACGCACGCTCGCACACACACACACACACACACACACACACACACACACACACACACACACACGTACGCACGTATGCACACACGGATCCCCGCCCGACCGTCCGCGCGACACACACACGCACAAGCACACGCACAACACGCACGCACGCACGCTACGCACGACACGCACGCACGCACGCACGACACGCACGCACGCACGCACGCACGCACGCACGCACGCACGCACGCACGCACGCACGCACGCACGCACGCACGCACGCACGCACGCACGCACGCACGCACGCACGCACGCCACGCACGCACGCACGCACGCACGCACGCACGCACGCACGCACGCACGCACGCACGCCACGCACGCACGCAGCAGCACACACACACACACACACACACACACACACACACACACACACACACACACACACACACACACACACACACACACACACACACACACACACACACACACACACACACACACACACACACACACACACACACACATCACACACACACACACACACTACACACACACACACACACACACACACACACAACACACACACAGCACAGCACACACACCTGCGTGTTCATTAGTTCATACATGTTTATAAATCACACATATCACATTATTTTTCATACGGATCAGTCATTATTTTAATTAACAACTGCGTGTGTAAGGATTTCTAGTTCATTATTGTTAAATTAAATAGAATGTAGTATATTGTGTCAATTACGGATCTTTATCTATTGAATCTATTCAATTCAGATTAATCTGTGGAGTATACATGGTGTCATTTGACAAAGGGATTATTAGAAACGCTTTACATTTAGCATTATTACATTTGGATGAGGGTTAAAATAGCAAATCTAATTTTGCTATTCGTTTTCTTTGCAACTGGTGTATTTCGAGACTTTCGAGATTTTTTAAATCTGCAATTAGGTTGAGTTCTGGTGTCATACATAATTGATTGATGCACTCAATATAGGCAATTATTCTAAAAATCGAAGTTAAATAAGCCAAATTAGCATTTGTGGGGTACATTTTTCGAAAAGTGTTAAATAAATACAACTTATACAAATTTAATTCTAAATGTAGTATTTCTGTGTTCTCTAACTGTTGTTATCAATTAGCAATCTATCTTTTAATCTTTTCTAATTGACTGATATTAGACTACAATACGTTTATGCATAAGATCTGTTTTCTCAATGTAGATTCGCAATAAAATCACTTGGTTATCTTGAAATAATGTTATTATTTACTAATTTAATAGTCAATAACGTTAGATGAATTAAGAAGCTCAATTAAATTTGAGAGGTCAAACATTCCTTCTCGACAATAGTTAGAACTCAATTGTCTAAATTTATTAAATGTAGATTTCATAGAAGTAATGCATACTTGACACTATTTGATTTCATATTATTAAGTCAATTTTCTTCTTCAATACTTGTTTTATTCACTTGAACTATTGTCTAAATTTAATTGTCTTGTTATTTTAGAATAAACTAGCTTATATACCTGTTATTATCATAAGATCATTTCTCAAATGACAATAAACGTCACCTATCATTAAAATAACGGTTGATTTCACCCGCTCAAGGAAACAAATGTTATAACTCTATCAAAATTAGCGGTATTTATTAATTTACCGCCATAAGGTAAAATCTAAATGTAAACCTTCAGATTCATTTAGAATCAAGTTCAAAACAATTCCATCGGTTTCGAGTGACATCTGCATATACTCACTGGTCAGTTGTGCATTTCATTACTATGTCATTCATTTGCATAATTCCTACAGAAATAAATGAAACACTTATACTAATGTGCAGTAAAACATATAATTGTTTTATTATTTTAAAGAGTGTACAACAGTTCTTTATCCTTATCAATCTAGTTAAAAGAATCGTTTTCTTATCGGAATATGCAAATTAAAGCTGTTGCACGCTATATTTCCTCCAGTATTTGAGTAATGCGTGATTTCTGGGGGTGGAAAATTTTTTGTATGTGACTCGTGAATAAAAATTAGCAGTAACCTTGTACTTAGTTAACCTTTGACCCTAACAAAATTTCTTATTATGTAATACTTCAGGGTTATACAATGAAGTTTCTTTTCAGATTCTAAGCAACAAACCTGTCAGTATGGTTTTAGATGAATCTGATATACAAACGGCCTGGCAAGATAGTGATTTCATTACGGATTGTCTTTGTTGGCATAATGTTTATCGACAACGACATTCATCACCCCCTTTAACAATGTCTTCAGAGGTATGTAGATAAATTTTTAATATAAATCAAGATTTTTAAGAAGTAGCTACTAACACCTTAAATACCGTCGTTTGCTTGCATTACTAAAATCAACATTGTTAAATATTGATATGTTTAGAGTTAACACCAGAAGCTGATACTCTCAACCTTTACTGTACACGACATGCACTATAATTGCATACATTACATAAATCACGTTTTTCTTATGGAAAGACGATTGATGTTTTAAATAAGTACAATAAAGGCAAAAGAAAAGCTCAATTCAATCAGAAGTTCAACATTTATACTTTTGGAATTATTTCAATTAAAATGATCGATTCAAGAGTCAAGTTTTTCAAGTCAGATTTATCACATGAATGAAAGGACAAACCTAATTCAAGTTTTAGTTAGGTATGTGATTTGTGTGTAATTTACTTTTTACACAAAACTTTTTTTTAAATGAATCGTTGAATACCTACTCCGCTCATGATGTTTTTTTCAAGGTGGCCTTCATTTATGTTTGCAGTGTATTTGAAATGTTAACTTAAAGGAATCAAACAAGTACTAGTTGCTATTTAATTCTTTATCCAATTTCAAAATATATTAACTCGACAGTAATCAATATACCACTGTGTACTTAAACTCCGTGAGTAACCACCATATTAAATGCTATCGTGCGGTAGTGCTTTAAATAAAATAAAAATAAATAGATCTCGAACAATCGTTTAATTAATTTTAATTAAAATCCGCGCTACATTGGTGACTTATATCTCTTTCAAAGGAAAGCAGTGGTCACTGCTTCGGCATACAGCTGTATTAAAAAGCTGTTACGTTTCAATTAGAATACGAAAACTTTCGAGTAGCATTATGAAGAGGTCCACATAGAGGACACTTACCAGGACGAGAATACCGAAGTAGTAACCACCGTAGAAAGACTGTATCCAAAACACTACCAAACTGACAATAAAGAAGGAAAATCGACCTCGGGACATGAGCTGCTGATTAATAAAACCTTTGTTAATATTTTTTTGTGTTTATTTTTTAATACCCTTATTTTAATATTTGTTTTCTTCCATTTCTATTGAAGTGTAATAACTGCGGAAGAACTTTCCCATTCTAATTCTTCCTGTGTCGGAAACGTCCAAAGTGGAATCCCTAGACCCGATTATATCATCTTATAAATCCAACACAGATAACACTTCACTCACCTAAACACGTCACCAAACACTTCTGCAAACATTTACATCCTCTTCCAAATCTTCCCTGACCAGAGAGCCAAGATCAGTAGTATTATTGACTCGACGTCCCATTCCTTCCACTAACGTCGTGTGTATGTCTGGGAAGCAGGTAACTGTACGATGATATCCCTTATCCGATTTTCCACAACATTGATGTCATGAGCACAATAAACGCTAAGGACGTCCGCCGTTAACCTCTCCTACATATATAACAGAACAATAAACGGACACTGAGGTACCGTACTACTAGACAATATTATTTCCATCCGATTTCAATTACCTCCACATCTATAGCGTATCTAATGCGATGCTGTAACGGTTTTCCTTCCCGTTTCGAATGACGGTGGCCTTTGGTTTTCCTTTCCTTTTCCCTTCTGTTGCTTGGTGCTTTGAACGATTTAAAGGCATTGCAGTTATCTTTTTCAATAGTTTCGGTTTGTAAGGGTGTGCAAATCCTTTGTTGGGTTATTTACCCGGGAATTTTATAAACGTCGTTTTTTTGTCTCTTTGGCCGTTGTTATGGCTCGCCGTGTGTTCGTGGCCCTTTCTTCTTTCGTCATGGCTAATGTCGTCCTGGTGAATGTGCCTTTTCCAAATTTTATCCAAGGGCATAAATGGTGCTCTAAGGTTCCTTGTCCCCGTTTGGCCCCGGGGTGAAAATCCCTTGTACCGTTAATTTTACACTTTCGGATCTGATGCGCCGCGCAAGACCGAAAGTTTGGGTTCTGACCTTAGAAATTATTCCTTTCCTATCTTCCCCCTTCTTTCAATTGGCTTCTTTTATTTCACCAAATTTTCGTTGTTCAATTGTACAAGGGGTCCTATCGTCCCCGTCGTTATTGGCGAGTCGTTCCTTGGGCTTTGCGTGTAACAAATGGTGGTTGTTTAAATTGCGTTGCCTTTCTGTCGTTTATCGTTACCCTGTTGTGCGGTGGGCGTTGTGCGTGGTGTTGTGTGCGTGGTGGCGTGTTGCGTGCCTGGCGGCAGTGGTCGCGAGAGTGGTGTGGTGCGTTTGCGTGGTGTGTGTCGTGTGTGCTTGTGTCGTGGTGCATGTGTCGTGTGGTGGAGTGTGTCGTTTGTGGGTGTGAAGGGTGTGTGTGTGGGTGCGTACGTGTGTGCGTATGTGCGTTGGTGGTGTGTATGTGGATGTGGGTGGCGTGTGCTGTGGCGTGTTTGCCGTGTGTGTGTGTGTGTGCGTGTGTGCGTGTGGTTGTGTGTGTGTGGTGTGGTGTGTGGTGTGTGGTGTGTCGTGTGTGGGGGGTGTTGTGTGCGTGTGTGGTGTGGCTGTGGATTGTGTGTGTGCGTGGAATGCGTGTGCGTGGGTGTGTGTGCGTTCTGTGAGGGTGTGCGTGTGTGTGTGTGGGTGTTTGTGCGTGTGTGGAGATTTTCGTGTGGTCGGTATGGTGGACGGTTTGTGGCGCGTGTAGGAGGGTGGTTGGGAGCGTGTGTGCGTGTGGGTGTTTGGCTGTGTGGTGTGAATTGTGTGTGCGTGTGTTTGAGTGTGCGTGTGGTGTGTGTGTGTCTGTGCGTGGTGGTGTGTTCGGCGCTTGTTGTGTGCTGTGAGGGCTTGTGTGCTGTGCGTGTTACGTGTGTGTGTTGCGTGTGCGTATTGCGGTGTCGTGTGTGGTGTGGTATGTGCGATGTACGTGTGTGTGTGTGTGTGTGTGTGTGTGTTGTGTGCGTGGCGTGGTATGTGCGTTGTTGCGGCTTTGCGTGTGTGGTGTGGCATGGGTGTTCGTGTGTGCTGTTGCGGGTGCGTGTGCGGCTGTGTGGTATGTGTTTGTGGTGTGTGTGGTGATTCGTGTATGTGGGGTGGGTTGAGCGTCGTCGGCGTTGCGTGTGGTGTTGCGCTGTGGGTACAGCGTCGTGTGCATGGAGCTGCGTGCGTGTGTGGGGTGTGTGTGTGTGGTGTGTGTGTGGTGTTGTGTGGATGTATGCAGTGCCATGAAATCCAAGGTCCTGTTAAGATTGTGGCTTCTTTCATTGGGCTTAGATTGTTGAGTTTAGGGAGTCGGCGGCGGCGGGTTAATTGGGTGACCTGTTTTGCGTATTTCTTATAGCGCTATTTCGTATGTCTTCCTGTGTATGTTGTATGTCTGATGTTTGTATGTCTGATGTCTGGTTGTAGGTGTCTGTGGTCTTGTTGTCTTATGGGTTGTACGCTTTAGTTGGTTACGTCTGGTTGCGTATGCGTATGTTTATGGGTCTGGAGTTGCATTTGCTGTTGTTGGTATTCGTTGTCGTATTCCGGTTGCCTGTAGTCCGGTATGTCTGTTGCCTGTTGTTGTTGTTGAAGGTCTGTTGCTGTAGTCTGTAATGTCTGATGGTCTGGATGTTGTTGTTGTATGTCTGTGGTCTGTGTCTGTATGCAGTTTGTCTGTTAATGGGTCGTTTGTTGTTGTTGTTGTGTGTGTTGTTGTTGTTGTTGTTGGGTTGTGTATTCTGTTGCTGTATGCTGTATATTGGTTTGTTGAGAGGTCGGTTGTCTGTTGTCTGTTGTCTGCTGTCTGTATGTTTGGGTAAGTCTTGGTATGTTCTGTGGGTGTCTTGCGGTTGTATGTTGTTGTCTGTGGATGTTGTTGTCTGTATGGCCTGTAGTTTGGGTTGTCTGTCATGACTGGTTGTTGTTGTTCTGTTGTTGTTGTCTGGTTGTTGTTGTGGTTGTATGTCTGTTGCTGTATGTCTGTATGTCTGTTATGTGTGTGTTGTTGTCTGTATGGGCGTAGCTGTGGGTGTGTTGGGTCTGGTTGGTGTTGTCTGGTATGTCTGTATGTCTGTTGTTGTGTGGGTTGTTGTTGTTGTTGTTGTTGTTGTTGTATGTCTGTTGGTCTGTATGTCTGTGTGCTGTTGCGATGTCTGATGTCTGTAGGGTTGTGTCGTTTGTCTGTTGTTTGGGCGTTCCTGTAATGTTTGGGTAGTCTTGGTATGCTGTATGCGCGTCTGGGTATGGTCTGTTGTCTGTAGGTTATGCTGTGTGCGTTTGCGCTGTTGTCTGATGTCTGTCGTGTATGTCGATGGTCTGTTGCTGTTGTCTGAATGTTGGGTGCGCGTATGCGTGCGTTGTCGTATGTTGTTGTGGTTGTTGTGGTTGGTCTGTATGTCTGTATGTCTGTATGCTGTTGTTGTTGTCTGTTGTTGTGTTGTGTGTTGTTGTTGTATGTTGTGTTGTTGTATGTCGTTGTCCTGTATTTGTCATGTTGTTGCTGTATGCTGTTGGGTTGTGTGTTGTTGTCTGTTGTCTTGTATGTCGTGTGTCGTTGTTGTTGTTGTTGGTGTTTGTTGAATGTTGTTGTTGTAGTCTGGTTGTATGTTGTTGTTGTTGTTGTTGTTGTTGTTGTTGTTGTTGTCTGTTTGTTGAATGTTTTGTTGTTTTTGTGTGTGTGTGTGTTGTGTGTTGTGTGTCTGTGTGTCTGTGTCTGTGTGTGTTTCCGGTGTCGTGTGTCTGGTGCGGTGTGTCTTTGTGTCGGTGTGGTGGTGTTGTGGTCTGTGATTGTTGTCTTGTGTGCGTGTGTTTGTGGTGTGTGGATTTTCTGTGGTGTATGTGGATGGGGTGTGAGGTGGTTGGGGCGTGCGGTGGGTGTTTGTGTGTGCGTGGCGTGTGCTGGACTTGGTGCTGTGTGTGTGTGTGTGTGTTGGTGTGGGTTGTTGCCTTTGTGCCTGGAAACTTTGGCGGTTTCGTCTTAGTTTTGTATTTTGCTTTGCCTTCTTGGGCGGTTGTTAGGTTTGGAAAATCGGGGGGGCGGGTTTTGGGGCGTCCTGATTTTTGCACTTTTCTTGTGCGCTTTTCAAGTTGGTTTCCGTGTGTTGTTGTATGTTTTGTGTGTGTGTTGATTCTGTATGTGTATGTTGGGTATGCCTGTTTCGTACTGCGTCGTTGCCTGGGTAAACGTAGTCCTGATGCGGTTGCCTGGTATGTTGATGTTGGTTGTAGGTTGTTGTTTGTAATGTTGTATGCCTGTAAGGTCCTGTAAGTTTTGTTTTAGTTCCCTTATTGGGCTTTAAGTTGTTAAGGTTTAGGCGGATGGCGGGGGATTTTGATGTCCTGATTTTCGTATTCTTAATGCCGTATTTCGTATGTTCCTTAAATGTGTATGTCTGTATGTTGAAGGTTTGTATGTCTGTAAGTCTGTATGTCTGTATGTCTGGTTGTTTTGTATGTCTGTATGTCTTGGTCTGTAGTCTGTATGTCTTTGTTGTATGTCTGTATGTCTGATGTCTGATACTGTATGTCTGTATGTCTGTATGTCTGTATGTCTGTTCCTGTATGTCTGTATGTCTGTATGTTATTTGTTTGTTGAAGGTCTGTATGTCTGTAAGTCTGTATGTCTGTATGTCTGGATGTTTGTATGTCTGTATGTCTGTAGGTCTGTATGTCTGTATGTCGTTTGTCTGTATGTCTGTCTGTATGTCTGTATGTCTGTATGTCTGTATGTCTGTATTCTGTATGTATGTTATGTCTGTATGTCTGTATGTCTGTATGTCTGTATTGTTGTCTGTAGTCTGTATGTCTGTATGTCTGTATGTCTGTATGTCTGTATGTCTGTATGTCTGTATGCCTGTATCTGTATGTCTGTTGTCTGTCTGTATGTTGTATGTCTGTATGTCTGTATGTCTGTATGTCTGTATGTCTGTATGTCTGTATGTTTGGTCTGTATTGGTCTGTATTCTGTATGTCTGTATGTCTGTATGTCTGTTTATGTCTGTATGTCTGTATGTCTGTATGTCTGTATGTCTGTATGTCTGTATGTCTGTATGTCTGTATGTCTGTATGTCTGTATGTCTGTATGTCTGTATGTCTGTATTGTCTGTATGTTTCTGTATGTCTGTATGTCTGTATGTCTGTTGGCCTGTATGTCTGTATGTCTGTATGTCTGTATGTCTGTATGTCTGTATGTCTGTTTATGTCTGTATGTCTGTATGTCTGTATGTCTGTATGTCTGTATGTCTGTATGTCTGTATGTCTGTATGTCTGTTTATGTCTGTATGTCTGTATGTCTGTATGTCTGTATGTCTGTATGTCTGTATGTCTGTATGTCTGTATGTCTGTATGTCTGTATGTCTGTATGTCTGTATGTCTGATGTCTGTATGTCTGTATGTCTGTATGTCTGTATGTCTGTTTATGTCTGTATGTCTGTATGTCTGTATGTCTGTATGTCTGTATGTCTGTATGTCTGATGTTCGAATGTCTTATGTCTGTATTTCTGTTGTTGTCGTTGTCTGTTGTCTGTTGTCTGTTGTCTGTTGTCTGTTGTCTATGTCTTATTCGTGTGTCTGTATGTCTGAGTGTCTGTGTGTCTTCTGTAGTCTGATGTTGTTGTGATGTCTGTGATGTCTGTAGTCTGCATGTTAATGTCTCTATGTCTGTAATTTCTGTGTGTGGTGTGTCTGTGTGATTCTGTGTGTATTGTGTGTGTCATGTGTATCCAGGGTCTGGTGTCTGATGCGGTGCTGTGTCGTGTTACGTGTCGTGCTGTGCACTGATGCGCTTGTCGTGCGTTTGTGTGTGTGTGTGTGATTCTGTGTGTAGTGGATGTATGCTATGGTAGTGCATGAAAACTCCGGCGAATTCTGCTACGTACTTGCAGATTTCCTGTATCTAAGCTTGCGCGTTTTGGGTCGTGTGAGTTGTTGTTGAGTATTAGGCAAAAATCCAGAGGCGATTAAATATGGGACAAGATCTGTATTTAACTTGCACTCATTTGGCTTAAGGTATTAGAGTTATAGGAAAATCGCACCGTGTGATTACAGTATGGGCAGTCCTGATTTCTGCACTTCTATGATAGCCTGATATGTCAGTATGAAATCCTTACTACTCTGTATGTCTGTATGTCTGTATGCTCTGTATATCTGTATGTCTGTATGCCTGTATGTCTGTATGCTCTGTATAGGTCTGTATGTCTGTATGTCTGTATGCCTCTGTATATCTGTAGTCTGTATGTCTGTAGCTGTATGTCTGTAGTCTTATGTCTGTAGTCTGTGTATGTCTGTATGTCTGATGTCTGTAGTTCTGTATGTCCTGTATGTCTGTATGTCATGTATGTCTTTATGTCTGTATGTCTGAAGGTCTGTATGTCTGTAAGTCTGTATGTCTAGTATGTCTGATGTCTGTATGCTCTGTATGTCTGTATGTCTGTATGTCCTGTATGTCTAGTATTGAAGTCTGTATGTCTGTAAGTCTGTATGTCTGTATGATCTGTATGTTCTGTATGTCTGTATGTCTGTATGTCTGTATAGTCTTAGTTTGTCTGTATGTCAATGTATTAGTTGTATGTCTGTATATCTGTCTGTCTGTATGTCTGTATGTCTGTATGTCTGTATGCTGTATGCTGTATGTCTGTAATGTATGTCTGTCTGTAAGTCTGTGTCTGTATGTCTGTATGTCTGTAATGTCTGTATGTCTGTATGTCTGTCTGTATAGTCTGTATGTCTGTTGTCTGTATGATCTGTATGCTGTATGTCTGTATGTCTGTATGTCTGTATGTCTCGTATGTCTGTATGTCTGTATGTACTGTATGTCTGTATGATCTGTACGCTGTCATGTATGTCCTGTATGTCTGTATGTCTGTACTGTCTCGTATGTCTGTATGTCTGTATGTCTGTATGTCTGTATCGTTGTATGTCTGTATGCTACTGTATGTCTGATGTCATATGTCTGTATGTTGTATGTCTGTATGTCTGATGTCTGTATGTCTGATGTGCTGTATGTCTGTATGTCATGCTGTATTTCTGTATTCTGTATGTCTGTATGTCTGTATGTCTGTAGTCTGTATGTCTGTATGTCTGATATGTCTCAATGTCTGTATGTCGTGTATGTCTGTATCGTCTGTATGTCTGTATGTCTGTATGTCTGTATGTCTGTATGTCTGTGTCTGTATGTCTGTATCTGTCTGTATGTTGTATGTCTGTATGTCTGTATGTCTGTATGTCTGTATGTCTGTATGTCTGTATGTCTGTATGTCTGTATGTCTGTATGTCTGTATGTCGTATGTCTGTAGTCTGTATGTCATGTTGCTGTGTCTGTATGTCTGTATGTCTGTATGTCTGATGTCTGTAGTCTGTATGTCTGCTATGTCTGTGTCTGTGATGTCTGTATGTCGTGTATGTCTGTATGTCTGTGTCATGTGTCTGTATGTCTGTATGTCTGTATGTCTGTATGTCTGTATGTCTGTATGTCTGTATGTCTGTATGTCTGTATGTCTGCATGTTCGAATGTCTCTATGTCTGTATTTCTGTGTGTCGGTGTGTCTGTGTGTCTGTGTGTCTGTGTGTCTGTGTCTGTGTCTATGTGTTTTTCCAGGTGTCTGTGTGTCTGAGTGTCTGTGTGTCTTTGTGTCTGGTTGTGTGAGTGTCTGTGTGTCTGTGTATATGTATGTCTGTGTGTCTGTAAGTGTTTGTGTGTGTGTGTGTGTGATTCTGTGTGTATGTGTGTGTATGTGTATGGGTGGTGTTGCATGCGCGCGTGCGGTGTGTGTGCTTACGTGCGTGCGTGCCTGCATGCGAGCTTGCGTGCGTTTGTGGGTGTGTGTGTGTGATTGTGTGGATGTATGCTAGTAGCCATGAAAACTCCAGAGCGAAAATACCTACGTACTTAAGATTTTGTATTTAAGCTTGCCTTCATTGGGCTTAGAGTTGTTTAGAGTTTAGGAAAAATCGGCGGAGGGCGGGATTAATTGGGGGCAGATCCTGATTTTTGCACATATTTCTATAATAGCCGCATATTTCAAAGATATAGAAAGTCCTTACACGTGTGTATGTCTGTATGTCTGCATGTCTGTGTGTCTGCATGTCTGTATGCCTGTATGTCTGTATGCCTGTATATCTGTATGTCTGTATGTCTGTATGCCTGTATTCTGTTGTCATGTGGTTGTTGTGTCTGTATGCTCTGTATGTCTGTAGGTCTGATGTTGTAGTCGTATGTCTGTATGTCTGTATGTCTGTGTGCTGTATGTCTGATGTCGTGTATGCTCTGTATGTTCTGTATGTCTGTATGTCGTGTTCTGTTCTGTTGTATGTGTCTAGATGTCGTGTGTCTGTTGCTGTATGTCTGTATGTCTGTATGCTGTATGTCTGATGTACTGTCTGTATGTGCTGTATGGTCTGTATGTCGTTGTGCTGTGATGTTTGTATGTCTGTATGTCGTGTAGTCGTGTGCATGTGTTGTAGTGGTTTGTATGTCTGTATGTTGCTGTATGTCTGTGATGTGGCTGTCGTGTATGTCTGTATGTCTGTATGGGTCTGTATGTCTGTATGTCTGTGCTGTATGTCTGTAGCTGTATGTGCTGTATGTCTGTATGTTGTATGTCTGTATGTCTGTATGCTCTGTATGTCTGTTGTGTGTATGTCTGTTGTCTGTATGTCTGTGATGTCTGTGGTCTGTGATGTGATGTGGCTGTATGGTCTGTATGTCTGTATGTCTGTGAGTGTGTTGAGCTGTATGTCTTGGTATGTCTGTATGTCTGTATGTCTGTATGTGCTGTTGTCTGTATGTCTGTATGTGTGTCTGTATGTCGTGTGTGCTGTATGTCTGTATGTCTGTATGTCGTGTATGTCTGTTGTCTGTATGTCTGTGATGTCTGTATGTATGTGTCTGTAGTGTCTGTGATGTCTGTATGTCTGTATGTGCGTTCGTATGTGGCTGTGTATGTCTGTATGTCTGATATGTCGTGTATGTCTGTATGTCTGTATGTCTGTGTGTCTGTATGTCTGTATGTCTGTATGTCTGTATGTCGTTGTATGTCTGTATGTCGTGTATGTGCGTGTATGTCTGTATGTCTGTGTGGCATGTCTGTGATGTCGTGGTATGTCGTGTATGTCTGTATGTTGCGTGTATGTCTGTATGTCGTGTCGATGTCTGTATGTCTGTATGTCTGTATGTCTGTTGTGCTGTGATGGTCTGTATGTCTGTATGTGCTTGTATGTCTGTAGTGTGCTGTATGTGCGTGTTGATGTCTGTGTCTGTATGTCTGTATGTCGTGTGTCTGTATGTCTGTGATGTCTGTTGTGCTGTATGTCTGTATGTCGTGCATGTCGTTGTCTTGTGTGTGTTGTCGTATGTCTGTATGTCGGTCGTGTAGTCTGTATGTCTAGTTGTATGTCTGTATGTCTGTATGTCTGTGCTGTGTATGTCTGTATGCCTGTATGTCTGTATGTCTGTGTGTCTGTATGCCTGTATGTTCTGTTGTTGTATGTCTGTGTGCGTGGGTGCTGTATGTCGTGTGCGAGTGTTTGTATGTGTGTATGTGCGTGTGTGCGATTGTCCGTGATGGTGTGCGTGTGTGTGTGCTGTGTGTGCGGTGTGCTGTGTGTTGTGCTGTCATGTGTCGTGTGTGCTGTATGCTGGTGTGGTGTAGGTGTGCGTTGTGTCTGGTGTCTTGTGTGTCGTTTGTGTGTGGGTTGTGTGAGTGTTGTGTGTGCGTGTAGGTATGTATGTTGTGTGTCGTGTTTGCGTGTGTGTGTGTGTGGTGTGTGTGAGTGTCGTGTGTGTGTGTGTGTCTGTGGTGCGTGCGTGTGTTGCGCTTGCTTGTGCTGTGAGTGTGTGCGTGTGTGACGTGTGTGTGTATGCGTGTGCGTATGCGTGTGTGTGTGCGCGTGGGTGTGTTGTGTGAATGTGTGTGGTGTGTGCTGTGGCATGCTGCGTGCGTATGTGCGTCGCTTGCGTATGCGTGTGCATGTGTTGTTTGCGTTGCCGGTGCTGTGGGCTGTGTGGTTGTGTTTGTGTGTGTGTGTAATATCTGTGTGTTGTGTATGGGCGGGTAATGGTGGCGTGCGGCTGTGTTTGCGTACGTTGCGTTCTTGCGCTATTGTAAAGTACGTGGTCGAGCTTGACGTGCGTATGTGTATGTGTGATGTGTGTGTGTGTGCTGTTGTGTGTGTATGTTGTAGCCTGTAACTCTAGGTATGTCTGTAGTTTGTATGCTCTGTATTGGCTGTATGTTGCTTAGTTGTAGGTCGATGTGCGTGTATGTGCTGTTTGCGAATGTCTGTATACTCGCATGTTCGTATGTCCTGTACTGTATGTCTGTATGTCTGTTGTGTCTGTATGTCTTGTATGTCTGCTATGTCTGTATGTCTGTATGTCTGTATGTCTGTATGTCTGTATGTCTGTACGTCTGTATGTCTGTATGTCTGTATGTCTGTATGTCTGATGTCTGTATGTCTGTATGTCTGTATGTCTGTATGTCTGTATGTCTGTATGCTGTATGTCTGTTGTCTGTATGTCTGTATGTCTGTATGTCTGTGTCTGTATGTCTGTATAGTCTGTATGTCTGTATGTCTGTATGTCTGTATGTCTGTATGTCTGTATGTCTGTATGTTGTTGTCTGTATGTCTGTCTGTATGTCTGTATGTCTGTATGTCTGTATGTTTGTATGTCTGTTTGTATGTCTGTATGTCTGTATGTCTGTATGTCTGTATGTTGTATGTCTGTATCTGTATGTCTGTATGTCTGTATGTCTGTCTGTATGTCTGTATGTCTGTATGTCTGTATGTCTGTATGTCTGTGTATGTCTGTATGTCTGTATGTCTGTATGTCTGTATGTCTGTATGTCTGTATGTCTGTATGTCTGTATGTCTGTATGTCTGTATGTCTGTATGTCTGTATGTCTGTATGTCTGTATGTCTGTATGTCTGTATGTCTGTATGTATGTCTGTATGTCTGTATGTATGTCTGTATGTCTGTATGTCTGTATCTCTGTATGTCTGTATGTCTGTATGTCTGTATGTCTGTTGTCTGTATGTCTGTATCTGTATGTCTGTATGTCTGTATGTCTGTATGTCTGTATGTCTGTATGTCTGTATGTCTGTATGTCTGTATGTCTGTATGTCTGTATGTCTGTATGTCTATGTCTGTATGTCTGTATGTCTGTATGTCTGATGTCTGTATGTCTGTATGTCTGTATGTCTGTATGTCTGTATGTCTGTATGTCTGTATGTCTGTATGTCTGTATGTCTGTATGTCTGTATGTCTGTATGTCTGTATGTCTGTATGTCTGTATGTCTGTATGTCTGTATGTCTGTATGTCTGATGTCTGTATGTCTGTATGTTGTATGTCTGTATGTCTGTATGTCTGTATGTCTGTATGTCTGTATGTCTGTATGTCTGTATATTTGTCTGTATGTCTGTATGTCTGTATGTCTGTATGTCTGTATGTCTGTATGTCTTGTTATCTGTATGTCTGTTGTCTTATGTCTGTATGTTGTATGTCTGTATGTCTGTATCTGTATGTCTGTTGTCTGTATGTCTGTATGTCTGTTTATGTCTGTATTCTTATTCTGTATGTCTGTATGTCTGTATGTCTGTATGTCTGTTGTTCGGGGGGGGGGGGGGGGGGGGGGGGGGGGGGGGGGGGGGGGGGGGGGGGGGGGGGGGGGGGGGGGGGGGGGGGGGGGGGGGGGGGGGGGGGGGGGGGGGGGGGGGGGGGGGGGGGGGGGGGGGGGGGGGGGGGGGGGGGGGGGGGGGGGGGGGGGGGGGGGGGGGGGGGGGGGGGGGGGGGGGGGGGGGGGGGGGGGGGGGGGGGGGGGGGGGGGGGGGGGGGGGGGGGGGGGGGGGGGGGGGGGGGGGGGGGGGGGGGGGGGGGGGGGGGGGGGGGGGGGGGGGGGGGGGGGGGGGGGGGGGGGGGGGGGGGGGGGGGGGGGGGGGGGGGGGGGGGGGGGGGGGGGGGGTTTTTTTTTTTTTTTTTTTTTTTTTTTTTTTTTTTTTTTTTTTTTTTTTTTTTTTTTTTTTTTTTTTTTTTTTTTTTTTTTTTTTTTTTTTTTTTTTTTTTTTTTTTTTTTTTTTTTTTTTTTTTTTTTTTTTTTTTTTTTTTTTTTTTTTTTTTTTTTTTTTTTTTTTTTTTTTTTTTTTTTTTTTTTTTTTTTTTTTTTTTTTTTTTTTTTTTTTTTTTTTTTTTTTTTTTTTTTTTTTTTTTTTTTTTTTTTTTTTTTTTTTTTTTTTTTTTTTTTTTTTTTTTTTTTTTTTTTTTTTTTTTTTTTTTTTTTTTTTTTTTTTTTTTTTTTTTTTTTTTTTTTTTTTTTTTTTTTTTTTTTTTTTTTTTTTTTTTTTTTTTTTTTTTTTTTTTTTTTTTTTTTTTTTTTTTTTTTTTTTTTTTTTTTTTTTTTTTTTTTTTTTTTTTTTTTTTTTTTTTTTTTTTTTTTTTTTTTTTTTTTTTTTTTTTTTTTTTTTTTTTTTTTTTTTTTTTTTTTTTTTTTTTTTTTTTTTTTTTTTTTTTTTTTTTTTTTTTTTTTTTTTTTTTTTTTTTTTTTTTTTTTTTTTTTTTTTTTTTTTTTTTTTTTTTTTTTTTTTTTTTTTTTTTTTTTTTTTTTTTTTTTTTTTTTTTTTTTTTTTTTTTTTTTTTTTTTTTTTTTTTTTTTTTTTTTTTTTTTTTTTTTTTTTTTTTTTTTTTTTTTTTTTTTTTTTTTTTTTTTTTTTTTTTTTTTTTTTTTTTTTTTTTTTTTTTTTTTGGGTTTTGGAAAGGGCGATTTGGTTGTTTTCAAATTTTATGTTTTGGCTTTTTGGGTTTCCCTTTTTTATGTCTGTTGTCTGGTTTTGTTTTGTTTGTTGTATGCTGTTGCTGTTTTTATGTCTGTTGG
Organism: Vesta saturnalis; assembly: GCA_036346205.1. NCBI lineage: Eukaryota > Metazoa > Arthropoda > Insecta > Coleoptera > Lampyridae > Vesta > Vesta saturnalis. Next base: position 417,801 of record JARFJB010002153.1, on the reverse strand, counting down.
TCTGTTGTTGTTTTGTTGTTTTGTTGTTGTGTATGTTGTTGTTGTTGCTTTGGGCTGGTTGTTTGTTGTTGTTGTTGGGTTGCGTGTTGTTTTTGTATGCCATTTGATTTATTGTATTTGATTTAAGTTCTTATGCTTAGTTGTTGTTTAGGATGGAGCTTTTTGGGCGTTTGATTTTCTTTTTTATGTCGATTTTAGTTGAAATTTTTTTGGGTTGTCGTATGTCTGATGTCTGTTTCTGATGTCTGTTTTTTTATTGTTTTTTTTTTTATTTGTTGCTTTGTTGTTGTTGTTGTTGTTGTTGTTGTTGTTGTTGTTGTTGTTGTCTGTTTTTTTTATGTCTGTATTCTGTTGTTGTTTTTTTCCTGTATGTCTGTATGTCTGTATGTCTGTATGTCTGTATGCTGTTTTTCTGTATGCTGTATGTCTGTATGTTAGTCTGTTGTTTTGTTGTCTGTTGTTTTTTGGGGGGGTTGTTGTTGTTGTTTGTTTTTTTTTTTTTTTTTTTTTTTTTTTCTGTAATTTGTCTGTATGTCTGTATGTCTGTATGTTGTATGTTTTTTTTTTTTTTTTTTGGTATGTCTGTATGTCTGTCTGTATGTCTGTATTCTGTATGTCTGTATGTCTGTATGTCTGTATGTCTGTAATTTTTGTTGTCTTTTTTTTTTTTTGTATGTTGTTTTTATGTCTGTATGTCTGTTTCTGTATGTCTGTATGTCTTATGTCTGTATGTCTGTATTCTGTATGTCTGGTTTTTGTCTGTTTTTGTCTGTATGTCTGTTTCTGTATTTTTTTGTTGTTGTTGTTGTTGTTGTTGTTGTTGTTGTTGTTTTTTTATTTGTTGTTGTTGTTGTTGTTGTTGTTGTTGTTGTTGTTTTTTGTTTCTTGTCTGTATGTCTTTTTTATTTGTTTTATGTCTGTATGTCTGTATGTCTTATGTCTTTTTTTTTTTTTTTTTATGTCTGTATGTCTGTATGTCTGTGTTATTCTTATGTCTGTTTTCTGTGTTTGTCTGTTTTGTGTCTGTGTCTGTGTCTTTGTTTTATGTCTGTTGCTGATGTCTGTTGTCTTTGTCTGGTTGTGTATGTCTGTGTTGTTGTATTTTTTTGTTTTTTTGTTTGTTGGGGTTTTTCTGTTGTATGTTGTTGTGTATGTTTTGCGGGGGTTGTTGTTTAGTCTGGTGCCTGATGCGAGCTGTTGTTTGTGGGTTGTTGTTGATTGTTGGATGTTGTATGCCTGAAATCCGAGCGAAAATCCTAGTCTTAAGTTTTTAATTTTTTTGGGTTGGTTGTTTGGTTTGGTGGCGGGGGGGTTAATTCAGTCCTGTTTTGACTTTTTTTTGCCGTTTTAAAGTTTTTTTTTTTTTTTTCCCCCCCTTTTTTTTTTTTTTTTTTTTTGGGTTTTGATCGTTGTTGTTGCCTTAGTCTGTTGCTTTATGCGTGGTTGTTGTTGTTGTTTGTTGAATGTTGTATAATGCTTAGCGATTCTTAGTCTTAGTTTTTTTCTGTTTCTTTGTTTTTTTTTTTATGCGAGCGTTTTTTGAGTCTGTTTTGATTTTTTGCGTTTTCTTTTTATTCTTTCGTTGGTTCTGTATGTCCTTTCTGTTGTCTGATGTCGTTTTATGTCTGTATGTTTTCTGTATGTCTGTATGTCTGTATGCTGTATGTCTGTATGTCTGTTGTTGTTGTTTTTTGTCTGATGTCTTATTTTGTCTTATGTTTTTTTTTTGTTGTATTCTGTGTCTGTATGTCTGTATGTTGTTGTTTGTTGTTGTTGTTGTCTGTATGTCTGTATTTTTTGGCTGTTGTTGTTGTTGTTTTATCTGTATGTCTGTATTCTGTATGTCTGTTGGTTGTTGTTTTTTTTTATTTGTTGTTGTTTTGTTTTGTTGTTGTTGTTTTGTTGTTGTTGTTTTTGGTATGTCTGGGGTTTTTTTATTCTGTTTGTATGTCTGTATGTCTGTATGTCTGTATGTCTGCATGTCTGTATGTCTGTATGTCTGTATGTCTGTATTTCTTTATTTCTGTATGTCTGTATGTCTGTATGTCTGTATGTCTGTATGTCTGTATGTCTGTATGTCTGTATGTCTCAATGTCTGTATGTCTGTATGTCGGTATGTCTGTATGTCTGTATGTCTGTATGTCTGTATGTCTGTATGTCTGTATGTCTGTATGTCTTTATGTCTGTATGTCTGTATGTCTGTGTGTCTGTATGTGTTTCTGTGTGTGTGTGTGTGTGCGTGTGTGTGTGTGTGTGTGGCGTGTGTGTGTGTGTGTGTCTGTGTGTGTGTGAGTCTTTGTGTATGTGTGTGTGTGTGTGTGTGTGTATGTGTGTGTATATGTGTATGCGTGTGGGTGCATGCGTGCGTGCAGCGTGTGTGCGTACGTGCGTGCGTTCCCGCGTGCGTGCGTGCGCGCGAGCTTGCGCGCGTGTGTGTGGGTGTGTGTGTGTGTGTTTGTGTATGTGTTTGTGTGTGTGTTTGTGTGTGTGTGTGTGTGTGTGTGTGCGTGTGCGTGTGCGTGCGTGCGTTCCCGCGTGCGTGCGTGCGTACGTGCTTACGTGCGTGCGTGAGTGCGTACGTGCGTGCGTGCGTGCGTGTGTGTGTGGATGTATGCTAGTCTCCATGATAACTCCAGAGCGAAAATACCTACGTACTTAAGATTTTGTATTTAAGATGGTTTTCATTGTGCTTAGAGTTGGTTAGAGTTTAGGGGAAAGCGGCGGAAGGCGGGATTTATTGGGGGTAAATCCTGTTTTTTGTCAGATATTTCTAAAATAGCTGTATATTTCAAAATACCTTACACATACCGATTAATTACGTACTATGCAATGTTTTGTTCCGACGCGTAATTTTGCGGCAAAATATTCCGAAGGTAGAATTAATGTGTTAGTTTCTTAATATAATGCAAGGTATGTCTAAAAAATAATTAAACATGAATCAAATGGTTAAACTGAATTATTGATATTTTACAGAAGCGAGCTTCTATTGGAGTTTTTTATCTATAATCCCTATCTGACTTGAAGTTTTAAAAGACATTCTGACATCGGTTCTTATTTGAGTTTGTACAATGTTGCCTGTTTTCGTTATGAACGTATGAAGGATGTTGCATAGTTACCCTAAAAAAATTAAGTAAAATGATTTAATTTTTTTTAAGTTAGCATCTGGATATCTATTGACCTATGTGTGTAATGAAGGTTTAAACGTCTGTTTGACATAGATTATTGTGTCTGCTTTTACAATGTTGCTTATTTCCGTAATAAAGGGGGTTGCATAATTGTTCTAAGAAATGTTATTAAATTTATTTCGTTTCTTTTAATTTTCATTTTACTTTATAAAAAGTGCTAAGGTACGTTTTACGAGTAATTCAAAAACTATTCAAAGGATTGTTCGATTAATATACCGCCTAGGTAGGGAAAAGTGTAGAAACATATTTATTAAATATGTAATTTTAACCTTGCCTTGCATACACATGTATAAGGTTCACTGCTACATTAAGATCCATTTTGTTAATAAATTATCAAATAGTGCATATTCAAGTAAATGTGCTACTCGTAACTACCAATTAAGAATTCCTTCTCATACCTAATACCACAAAATATGAAAGTACTACACTTTATTTTGGTATAAAGCTTTATTACAAACTAGACAATTGTATTAAATTGTTATCTACCCTTCAATTTAAAAGGGGCGTTAAAGCAATATCTATCTTTCAAAGCATTTTACTGCAGCTCTAAATTTTTTAACTCATAGCAAAGGTAGCATTTACTGCTTGTAGTACGAACCTTATGTTTGACTTGTCATACATACTAGTATCAGGGTGTCCCCCTAAATTGAATAGCCAAAATTATAAGGAAGATTACTTACGTAAAAATAAGCCGATTTAACTAAAACTGCCTTAGTCCAAAAGTTGATAATAACGAAGCTACAGGGTGTCAAAGTTGAAAAAATAAATCGCATTTCTTTCATATCTTTCGATTGATGTGAGCTAATTTTATAAAATTTATTATATGGTGTTTCTTGGGACGCGAAATTCAAATTTATCATCGATTTTGGTGTATTTCCTAGAGGGCGCTACGAGCGACCATTTTCCGTTGATAAAGATCCATAATTATGGCCCACAGTTTCACTAAATCTGAAATGGTGGATATGCTTTTAGTCTATGGACTTTGCCATTGCAACGGTAGAAGAAGTGTACGAATTTATAGGGAAAATATCCTTTCCGTAGAACTCCAAATCGGCACACTTTTGCTAATATCGAAAGACGTTTCCGCGAAAATGGTAAGTTTCAACCAAGCCGTGTAAATTCTGGATGCAGACGAACCATAAGGATGGTGGAAATACAAGAAGAGATTTTGGACGCTGTTGAAATAAATCCAAAGATCAGCACACGACGTGTAGGATTGCAATTGAGAATTTCGAAATCATCAGTTCATAGAGTTTTTCAAGAACAATTATTGCACCCCTCTCATATTCGAAAAGTTCAAGATGGATCCTGATAAACGTTTAGCTTTCTGTCGATTTAATATTCATAGAAGAATCGAAAATCCAAATTTTAATAAAAAAAATTTGTTCACGTTTTACTAGATGCGGTATTTTCAATGTTCACAATGAACATGTGTATGCTGTTGAAAACTCTCATGAAACGAGAGTATCTCATTATCAGCATCAATTTCAAGTAAATACCTGGGCTGGAATTATGGACACTTTTATTATTGGTGTTTTTGTACTGCCAAATCGGCTAAATGGAGATAGGTAGTTGAACTGTTTAATACAAAATTTAACTGTTTTATTGGTAAATTTGCCCTTACTCTTTCGTCGTGACCTTTAGTTTATACATGATGGCGCACCTCCTCATTTTAGTTGACAACATTTAAGACAATATTTAAATGAGGTATATCCACAGCGCCGGATTGGAAGAGGACACACCTATGAACTGGCCGGCTCGATCACCGGACTTGGCACCTTGCAATTTTTTTTTGTGGGGTGCTTGGGAATCAAAAGTTTATGCATCTCCAGTTAATACGCAAGAAGAATTGTTGGCAAGAATAATTCATGAAGCCAATTTATTGAAGAGTAGTCCTGAAGTATTGTCCAGAGTACAATGTAATTTTTTAAAAAGAATTAACTTGTGCATGCTGGAAAATGGTGGAAATTTTGAACACTTGTTGAATTAGCAAATTATATACCTTCCAGAAAAGTCCATCAATTACACTTGTTAAAACAACATTTACATAACATAATTTTATTTCTTTAATTTTTATTTAGCTGTTAGTTGATAATGCAATTTAATTGTTCTTCACATTGTTAATTATTGTTTTTGTTTTTGCTTCAATAATCATTGTTCTTGAAAAATTCATGTTTATTTTTTCAATAAACGTCTTCATGAATTTTTCTTATTATTATGAATTATTATTATACTTTTGGACAATTTGCGTGCATCATGAGCTCCAGATGCGGTTTTCTCGGAAACCGGTGCTCTTAGACATATCAAGAAGGTGGACCTTTTTTAAGCAGAAAAGGTAGGGAAAACTATTATTCCATAATAAAAGGACCTGCAGTGTAGCACAAAAAAGTTGTAGCGGTTTAAACATGTCCTAATGGTCGCTTGTAGCGTTCTCTAGGAAATACACCGAAATCTATGATAAATTTGAATTTCTCATCCCAAGAAACCCTTATATAAGAAATTTTATAAAATTAGCTGAAAGCAGTCGAAAGATATGACAGAAAATGTTATTTTTTCATCTTTGACACCCTGTAGCTTCGTTATTATCAACTTTTGGACTAAGGCAAGTTTAGTTAAATCGGCTTATTTTCACGTAAGTAAGCTTCATTATCCTTTTGGCTATGCAATTTAGGGACACCCGGTATAATATAGTAAGCTGTACAAATGCAAAATAAAAAATAATATTATCTTGCTATTATTCATTACAAATTGTTAAATATGCTTTGTTTTGTTATCTAGTTATTAGTTGTTAATACTGTCCTATAAACATCTTATTGTTTGTTTCGATATCTTCGCTACGTCTGTATATGTGCAATATGTAAAATATATGCAAAAAATACACAACTTTCTTAAAGATAATTTAATTTTAAGATATATATATATATATATATATATATATATATATATATATATATATATTATTTATTTATTTATAATTATAACTTACGTAAATGAACAACCCTCAAAAATGAATATAATTAATAAAAACCTGATCTGTGTACGTAAAACGTTAATTAATACAACCATACTTTTCATATTTGACAAATGATAAAGAGTCGTCATTTTGATTAACAACTTAAGCGGAGTTCTATTTAAAAAGAGTTAAATAAAGAGAAAAAAAATCTTGTCAGGTAGATTTCTATAACATTTACCCCTTCACAATCCAAAAACTATCAAGCAAATATTTTTTAATTTTTAAGTCGCATATGTAGTTAAGACTTACATTTTTTCTACATTTAATATAAGGGGAAGTATCAATAAGTTAGGAATATCCGTTCTGCGACTGAGATTCTTTTTCCTTTGCGTTTGCTAATGAAATATTACGTACACATGCATAAGAAAGTTATGTGCTGTCCATATCAGATTTGTTTATTCTGTTAAAACCTCAACGGAACAAGTAGATTTGTTAGGGAATTTGGTTACAGCAGCCTTCTGCTGAATTGTTAGTACTACTAATCATCATTTTCTTCTAAAGACGTGCAGATTTCTGGTCGAATTTTAAAGATAGTATTATCTAATATTAGCGGAGCTATCTACATTTGCTTTAATTAAATAAAAGTGTGTGAAAAGTAAAAACAAATCAATTTTAATTTGATACCAATTCCGTTCATATCCGATAAATGGATATTTCTTTAAGTTTCAAACTTGTATCTTTAAAGAAATGTATCGAATTACCATTATATTCTGAAGATGAATTTTTATAGCTTAACATAAACACTGCTTTCTTGCATTTCTATTTTTTTAGTTTTATATATGAAAATTTGCTATTTTGCAGTCCTTATTTACCAAAGACGTGTCTCTATGTCTCTGTTTTGTGTTTGCATTAGTAACACCTTGCTATAGTTTTGTTTACTTTGTTACAGTTATGTGATTTGGCTCAAACATGGGCAAATCATTTGGCACACACCAATCGGTTCTATTACCGAAATGATAAGGACATCGGTCAAAATTTGTTTTGTAGACCAGCTAATCCCCTCCAGTTAGATGTCACAGGTTAGTTTAACACTACCTATTGTAATTCTGCATGTGTGTATTGGATGTTTTACTAATAGATAACTCAAAATGATGTAAAAGTTACTGCCGTTTTAAAATTAAGATTACTTCTCAATAAATAACATTATCTATTAAACAGTAATTTTGTACTTTTAGGGCAAGAAATTGCTGTTTATTGGTATAGTGCAGTACGCCAGTACGACTATAACAAGGAACCTGACATTCTTCATGCTAACGTTAATTCTGGTAATCTGTTACATACAAAAATACTAAATACTTTTACTGAATATTAATGTTGCAGGTCATTTTACACAACTAGTATGGAGAAATTCTAAGTATTTTGGGATAGGTAAAGCAAGATCTCGAACAGGAAAAATAGTGGTGGTGGCACATTATGCTCCTGCAGGAAACATTACGGGTTCATTTCCAGATAACGTATTTCCGCCAGGTCCCGATTACCCACTTGTTGCAACACCACGGTATTATATATCTGCAGAAGTTACGGAATCCGAAAATAGTATTAGTACCACATCAAGCAGTACACAATAGTCACAATCAGGTTTAATCTAAACAATCCTAATTGAAAAGAAACAAGTAGAGGGTTTACTGACAAAAAATAAGTAGCAGGTTTGTTAAGAAATAGCGTCGGTGGTATGAAAGCCTTCAAGAGTTAAATTGAGTTTTCCAATCATATTTGAAGTAAAATAATGTAGGTACTACGAAAAATGAATTCGTCCAGTTATACGCTTAAATAATCATAAGCTAGTATAAGTTTTTTTTAGCTAAGGGTGAGTTGCCAGTGTAAACTGAGAATTCTTTAATTGTACTGAGCAATTCTTCTTGTCTGAAAAATTTCCAAACGTTTTTCAATCAGGCATGCGTCATTTGAATTAACATACAAATAATATTACAATGAAGGTTTTCTTTAATAAATGCTGATGTTTGTATTTCTTACTTATATTTTAGATATGTACCTAGGTATTATTAAACACTCTAAGCTTTGTAAAAGTCTTATGGATTATTTAATATTCGAGATCAATGTGGTTTAATGCTCATAAATAAGGTATAGAAATTTTTATTAGAAAAATCAACAGATAGGTATTTTATAGCTCTTTTATTTTTATTCAATTTTTTAATTTGTTGGAAATATTTTGTTCCTAATTGTAAAAGTCAATTTTGTTCGATCATTTTCAAAATTATGTTAAGTCCATTGAAGACAAATTCAAATCTGTTTCCCTATTTTATTAAAAACACTTAAAAATATAACAACAATTTTCTACGAACAAAATATCAAACAAATTTAGATTGTTTAATAAAGTATGTAATTATTTTAAATGCAATAAATTTCATCTTTTTAAATAAGTTAAAGAAAAAAAAAAAAGTGTAGTACCTGTTTAAACTGTTGCATAGGCCTACATTTGGTTATTATACAGGGTTATTACAAATGATGTTCATGATTTTAAGTGTACATACATCTGGTTTTATTTATCGTACAAAAAAATAAAATGGTTACATTTCAAGAAAAAACTCCCATTCCAGGTGCCTAGAATTATAAATGTTCAATATGGGAACCCCATGTGATAGGACAGATGTCAAGCCTGTAATCAAACTTTTGCCATACTTTGTTAAATTCTTGATCTTGGTCGATTATTTCGATGGCTCTGGTAATCCGTTGTTGGATCTCAGGTATGCTTTCTGGTAATGATGGTGTATACACTTTATCTTTGATGTATCCCAACAAGAAAATATCACAGTGGGTGATGTCTGGATATCTTGGAGGCCAGTTCATGAGTGCAATCATTTGGACCAGCATGATCGATCCATCTGTCAGGCAGTAGATTTCGAAGTTCAACCCTAACATACAAGTGATAATGTGGAGGTGCCCCGTCTAATTGCAGAACTAAGTTTGGGGATTCTTATTCTAATTGCGGTAGAAGCCATTCCGTCATCATTTCCAAGAGAATTATTCCATTTGTTTGTCCAATAAAGAAAAACATCCCGTACACTTTGTTGCAAATGATAGCACAAAACACATTTACTTTCGGAGAATCACGCAAGTGCTCAATCTAGGTGTTTGAGTTCTCCGAGCCCCACATTCTGACATTATGTCTGTTCACTTTACCACACAAGTTGAATGTGGTCTCATCACTGAAGACTAAACATTTTACAAAGTTTTCATTTTCCATCAAGTCCTGCAGGTTCCCACAAAAGGAACGTCTTAGAACTTTGTCGTTTGGTTTTAATGCTTGAACAAGCTGAAATCTGTAAGACTTGAAATTTACGTAAAATTTTCCAAACTGTTGGCTGTGGTATGCCAAGCTCTCTGTTGCATTCAACAGTAGATTTCTGTGGACTACGCACAAAACTTTCCCTTACCTACTCTACAACTTCACTGCTCACTGACGGCCTTCCCGTTTATTTCTTTTGACAAATGCACCCATTTCTATTAAAATTCAAGTACCATTTGCGAATAAAGTGATTGCTAGGAGGATCTTCATTAAATTTCGTTCTAAAGTGACCTTGCACACTAATAACTGATTGGTTTATGTGATAATCTAACACACAAAATGCTTCCCTGTCTGCAAATTCAGCCACTACACAATTGAGAACGATTGATTTTAAAAAACAGCTGATACGTACCTAAACCAATGTAAACAAAATTTTATGAGTTTTTCTTTCCAGTGTTATCAACTGAAATGGTCTTAAAACGGATTAGTCCAGTAATATTTATAATTGAAACATCATTTGCAATAACCCTGTATATTATACAATTTAAATATAAGTAGATTGTATAATATATAAATATGCGTATATAAATATATAATTAAAACTTACCAGGATACGTAATGCCGTGCATAATGCTATCATATTCAAACGATTCTAAAATTGTATCAGCATGCAACCATTGCCTATTTTAAGAAAGTATACAGCAAACTATCTTCTATTAATTAACGACTCAGACATATCAATACTAGTAAAACATTAATATTAACAACTACATGATAATCCTCGCCTACAATATTGTAAACATTCTTAAAATAACTTGCTGCTTTTGTGTTTAGAAATTAACAAATGTGCGCACAAAAAATTAACACTTTTTTATCAATTTTCACTAAAACCCTAATCTTTGTAGAAAACAAGTTGGTACTTAGCACAATTTGAAAAATGCTTTTATTGCTTATTAATTCTAATGTTGTGAGCACGGAGAATGTTTCTCCAGGAGTATTGTGGCATGTATAAATTAACAAAAAAAGGCGCAAAACCTAAACTAATTAGGCATTATTGGACTTTAGATAATTAATATTGAACAAAAAATTGTTATTTAATGATTTAATTGTTGGAACTACGGTTCTGAGCTCTACTGTCTTATGTTTTAAGGTTGTGCTAATCGAAGTTGCTTCCAATTAAACTGAATTAAAGGTTAAAATTTTGCATTTGTTAATCTAAATTAAAAAAGAAGATTCTTAAAACATAAATATACCCACAATCACACACATATACATACATATATATATATATATATATATATATATATATATATATATATATATATATATATATATATATATATATATATATATATATATATATATATATATATATATATATATATATATATATATATATATATATATATATATATACAGGGTGTTTGGTACATCGATGCAAATATTTAAAGGGGTGATAGAATACGTGATTTTGAGTCGATTTAAGCAAACATACCTACATACCAAGTGTTACTGTTTTTGAGATAATACCACTTTTAATATTTCTTGATTTTACCGTGCTTTTCTGCAAATATCGAAGAGTACAAGAGTAACAAGCCATCTTATCGCAAACTTATACTGTTTTTTTATTCCTTATTAAGTGATTGTTCATATTATTTTATCAGAAAAGCCTAAAATGTCTTTGGTTCTTGCCTAGAACTTCTTAAACATGAAAGCTTTAATTTGTAAAAAAGCAATCACTAAAATTCAAACGTGGATTTGGTCTAAAATCTTTCTTTAATTTTTTTTTCCAATTTCAGTAAAACTTCCTTAGGCAATGGTCTTTAAGGTAGCGTGAATAGATTTACAAAAAAAATTTTACAAATTGGAAAAATTGAATTTAATTACCAAAGAACCCCCTAACCGCATTCGCCAAAACGTAAAATAGCCGTTCATTGTTTAGTTTAGATAGTTTAAAAAAATCGGATTTTTAGAAAATGTCCTATTTATTAAAACATTAATAGTATTATTATTGGTATTCAAAATGAGGCCCACCGTTTCAAATACAGTTTCGAGCCCGTTTTCTTATTTCCCTCGTTGTAATACTTAAATTAGTCTCTCTCTTCATTTGAATGAAAGCGTCGATTATTCTTACGATTAAGTGTTCCCGATTAAGAATTTCGACTTTGTAAAGTAATTGTTTTGCTCTTCCCCACACATAATAATCAACGGGGGTTAGCTCAGGTGACCTAGGTGGCCATAATATTGGATCATTCCTTGCTATCCAACAATTAGGAAAATTCTGTTCCAAAAATTCCCTTACTGCTACGATATTGTGCGCGGGGCATCCATCGCTTTGAAACACAATTCTATCCCTTACGTTTAGTGGTACGTCATCCAAAATATCGATAAGATTATCTCTTAAAAACTGAAAATAATTCTGACCATTTAAAGTGTTCGGTAGAAATAAAGGTCCAACTAATGTTTTGCCAATAATCCCTGCCCAAACGGTCACACTAAATTTCTACTGAAACCGTGATAGTTTTTTCATGTGGAGATTTTCATGACTGTTTGCCCAGAAATGCAAATTATGGAAATTAGTAATTCCCTCCCTTGTAAATTGTGATTCGTCTGCCCACAGTATACTTTTCAAAAAGAGTCCATCTTCGATGTCTGCGTTTAAAAGAAATCGACAAAAATTCAACCTCTGTGGATGATCTCTGTCTTCTAAAGCCTGTACTGATGTGTAATGGAAAGGATGTTGGTTCGCATTTTTAAGAACGGTCCAAACTTTCCAAACAGACAAGTTTAGTTGCTGCACTACCTCTCTGATACTCCTTGTGGGATCAGCATTAAAGACTTCCAAAATTTGCTCATCAACATGGACCGCGTACTGATAATTATTAATTGCAGTTTCACGATGAGACAAATTTTCATGTTCGCGTACACGGCGATATGCATTATAAAATACCCGGGTAGCAGGAAGTCGCCTATCTGGATATCCTTCCTGATATAGCCTTCGAGCTTCCGATGCATGATCATTAGTTTTCCATACATAAACAAAATGTCCTCATATTCTTCGTTAGAAAATGATGCCATAATAACTACAAATTGACAAGAATTTACGAATGTTATTTTTATAACTATTATCTATTGTTTACCTAATTTGTTTCTTACGAATCCTTTAGCACTAATAAAAAATGAATGATTGAATTGACTATTCATTATTGTCAAAAATTACATAAAAATTTCAATTTTTCATTTGTGTTGTACTTGGCTCTCCATGATTTATTTTTAATAGCAAGTTGTAGTTATTATGGCATCATTTTCTAACGAAGAATATGCGAACATTTTGTTCATGTATGAAAGAGATAAAAAGATACTGCAAACCTTATCAAAATTTTGAATATTGTACCACTAAAAGTAAGGGATAGAATTGTGGTTCAAAATGATGTTTGCCTCGTGCAGTACTAAAACGGGCTCGAAATTGTATTCAAAACATCTATTAATGTTTCAATAAATTGGACATTTTCTAAAAATCGGCTTTTTTTAAACTATCTAAACTAAATAATGAAGAGCTATTTTACGTTTTGGCGAATGCGCCTAGGGAGTACTTCGGTAATTAAATTCAATTTTTCCAATTTGTAAAAATTTTTTTGTAAATCTATTCACGCTACTTTAAAGACCATTGCCTAAAGAAATTTGACTGAAATTGGAAAAAAAATTAAAGAAAGATTTTAGACTAAATCCACGTTTGAATTTTAGTGATTGCTTTTTTACAAATTAAAGCTTTCATGTTTAAGAAGTTCTAGGCAAGAACCAAAGACATTTTAGGCTTTTCTGATAAAATAATATGAACAATCACTTAATAAGGAATAAAAAAACTTAGCATAAGTTTGCGATAAGACGGCTTGTTACTCTTGTACACTTCGATATTTGCAGAAAAGTACGGTAAAATCAAGAAATATTAAAAGTGGCATTATCTCAAAAACGGCAACACTTGGTATATAGGTATGTTTGCTTAAATCCACTCAAAATCACGTATTCTTTCACCCCTTTAAATATTTGCATCGATGTACCAAACACCCTGTATATATGTATATATATATATATATATATATATATATATATATATATATATATATATTATATATATATATATATATATATATATATATATATATATATATATATATATATATATATAATACACACACACACACACACACACACACACGTATTCTGTGTGTGAAATTAAGCTAATTTTGTCAAATGAACATATAGTCCAAAGGCCACCATTTTCGACGTACAGGGTGTGGAAGTTTCGATAAAAGGGACGTTTTCTTTTCTGTCTGATATTATGTACATTAACCACGCTCTACACGAGCCATGTACTGATCCTCGCAATAGTTAATTATTCGACGCAAAGGCGGATATACGGGTAGGTCGAAAGGGTTTTTGAGGTTGAACATTTACGTCAATGGATATACTCGAATTTTGTTTCCATTTCCATATTTTCCAACTCAATATACACGAATAAGATCACTTGCGATTTTGTGATTTGATGTCTCGTTTCTAAGATAAACAAGAAAATTTAATTTCATGTACTTCATACTGTACGCCACTGGTTGATCAGAAAATTTGTGAAGATGAGGAAAACATCAAGGCGAAGAAAAATTACAAATAGGATTGTTCTTTATATTGCTTCGCGTCATTTTATGTTGTTTAAATACATATTATTATACGTATTTGATTGTCACACCTCATTTTACGTTTTGGAATTTTTCCTTGCCTTGATGTTTTCCTCATCTTCATAGATTTTCAGATCGAAATAGTAAACCAGTGCCGTACGCTATGAAGTGCATGAAATTCAATTCTCTTGTTTTATCTTGGAAACGAGCCATCACATCACGAAATCCCACGTGACCTTATTCATGTATATTGAGTTGACAAATACGGCAATGGAAACAAAATTCGAGTACATCCAGTGGCGTAGAAGTTCAACCTGAAAAATTCTTTCGACCTGGCCAATCTCCGCCACTGTATCGAATAATTGAGTATCGTGGTTATCAGTATATGACTCGTGTAGAGTGTGGTAATGTACATAGTATCAAATTGTCTGTGCGTATAGTTCCTGAGAAATCAAAAGAAAACGTCCCTTTTTCCGAAACTTCAACACCCTGTATCTTGAAAATGGTGGCCTTGGACCATAATTATGTTCATTTGACAAAATTAGCTTAATTTCACTAGAAATTTTTGGCAGACATGTTGAAAACAGTATATATTACATTATGTGTATGTAAATATATACATACACATATATATATATATATATATATATATATATATATATATATATATATATATATATATATATATATATATATATATATATATATATATATATATATATATATATATATATATATATATATATATATATATATATACACACTCATTAATTAGCAGCATTTATCGAAATGTTTTCGACTATTTGAAAACTGTAGACTTTAGAAGGCTGTGATTTGCACTTAATACATGTATTACAAAAATGCAATCATATAAAGATTTAAAACAATCAGTATGTAATTTACAGTATTGTTTTAAAAGCATTATTATAGATATTTTAGTTTAAAATTAAAAAAATTGTTACAGTAAAGAAAGTAAAGCCTTGTTTATTTTGCGTTCCGTAGTAGTAGTCCTATTGTATAACAATTTACAAAATTGCACCGAACATTAGTAATATAACAATATTTACCTACAATGAATGTGGAAATTAGTAGGTAAAAACTAGAATTTAAATAAGCCAAACATATAATACCTATATTTGTAGGTAATTGAAAATAATAATTAGTACTTACCTACCTAAGTTTTTTTTTTATAATTTGTAAAATATTAAATTTTTGTAAAGGTTAAATTTTAATTAAAAAAAATGATATCAAAAGCTTGCTGTGAGTAATCATATTTTGCGGCAATCAAAACCCATAGTTTTAAACATTAATGTAGAAGCCAAGTTAATGAAATAATATTTAGTGATTTTTTATGTATTGTAGTAAATAGCTGTTGCTCAAATGTTAATGTTAAAAAACACACCTAAAATAAATTATAACATTTTTAGAATAATCTTTTGTATTATCTACGGTTTTAAAATGAAATAGGCAAATAGTACCTATACAATTGTTTTTTATTTATATATTTATCACACCTATGGTATGAATGTACGCCGTTCACGACGTTTAAAAATCTTGATTGGTTCGTAGTCATGAAGTCTATTAAGTTTGTAACACTGAGTAGAAAAATGTTAAGTATGTATTTTTTCATAGAAAAATTTTAAGTTAGATCATTTATCTCTAAGTTACAAATGTGAGATGCGACATGTCCAAAGACAAGCGGGATTTTTAAGCATAGTGAAAGAAGTGTAATTATTTAAATGAAGAACTGTAATCAATCTCACCATTGTTCATGTTTAGTCAGTTATGTACCTAATTGTTGAATAAAATGTGAATTGGTTTATTGTATATTTAAAATTGAGGTAGCTAAACTAACTCTACCTTTATACTTGATACTTTCCTCCATTTGACTTGCCGCAAATAAGTGGTTTAAATAAATCACTGTCAGTGTTTTCATTAATTAAGTACAGAAATAAATCAGTTAAAAACGTTTTGGTGTCTTGGTATCATTCATATTTAATGGCCTGTCAAACCATACTTCACCAAAAATATTATCTTTTTCAGAGCGTAAGATTAACTCGTGCTCTCGCTATTACAACGATTTAAAATGGTATAAACGTCGACTCGCATCTTCTTATTTTGTTACAAAATATGACGATTAGCCTTTACGGTGATTACAAACACATTACTTCCATATGTGTCTTGCGTTAATGATAATAATGTTAATAATACTGGAAGAGGACTCATCCTCCAAAATGAACGTTGGCAAGGAAGAACGGAAGAATTCTTTGAATAATAATATAATGGAACAGTTGACGTCGGGTAACACCCCTCGGTTTCTGATCATTACGAAACAAAACTCTGAATGTTTTGAAAAAGACAATCCGTTTGAAATTGCAAGGACTTTATATAATTTATTAGGTTGCGTTAGTTCGCGTAAAAAAATTAGTACAGGTCTATTGATTGACATGCGGTCTAATAAACAAGCACAATGTTGTCTAAAGCTTAAAGGTTTGGTAATAGTCTCGTAACTGTGGAGCCTCATCTCACTTTAAATAAGTAAAAGGTGGTATAACGTGCAAAGGTCTATTAAATTGCACCACGGATGAAATACTAGAAAAATTAAAAAGTTAAAATGTGATAGATGTGAGGAGGATTACCACGAGAAGGGATGGACAAACTGTTAATACTGCAAGTTTAATCCTAACTTTTTTCAGCCATGCATTACCATCCAATGTGAAAGTGGCTTTTTTGTGGACTCCCTGTTAGGCTGTACATTCCACCTCGACTAAGGTGTTATAGATGTCAACTCTTGAGTTAAAAGAACGTTTTCTGGAAACAACTAACTCGCTAGAATCAAGATACAATATAATGTTGATTCGAACCTTGACGTGATGGAAATTGAATCTAACGATAAAAGGAAACGTCATTCTGAAGCATCAGAATCATCCTCGCACAACTTAGACGAGGAAGAACTAAATGAGAATAGCCTCAGTCTACTAAAACAAAAAAATAAGAAATTACGTCTGTTCGTTTTTTCTTAATTCTATAGTAGTCCTTGTTTTTTTATATTATTTATTATTTTTACTCTTTTTATTTATACGAAAGGTATTCCCTTATTTTATTTGTCATAATCTTTATATTTACATATATATCAATTGTGGAGAATACCAATATACAATGGAATTACAATGTTATAATAAATCACTACTGTGATCAAAAATTACTACTAAGGGATTACTCTCCATACTGCATCTGCTCGCAGGCAACTAATCTAAAACAGGGACAAACCTACAAGATAAGGGGATACTCTATACACCGTAGACTTTTCCCACAACCTCCGTGCTCGAGGAGGTGTAGCAATTTTAGTAAAGAATGACATAAGGGTAACACCAATACGACTAATAACATCTATTCAAGCAATAGCAATACGTTTATCGTACCATGTAGACTTGATAATATGTAGCGTGTACTTAACCGAATTTAATTGAGATTTGGAAGATCTAAGCCAACTGGTGTGTCAGCTTCCTATTCCATATTGTATCTTTGGCGATTTTAACGCCAACAGCGATCTATGGGGTTCTAACAGAAAAGATACTAGAGGGCGTCTTATTGAATCTCTGATCGAAAAAGAAAAATTAATCCTTTTGAACACATAATCTGCTATTCATCTTACGGCCAGAAGTGGAAATTTCTCAGCTGTTGATCTAACCTTAGCGTCACCTGGTATAACTCCACATCTCTCTGGGAACACAGCGGATCAGCTTTGTGGAGCAGAGCACTTCCCCATAACCATAACTATTGATGGACTTAAGACGGAAAATCTTTCACTTCCTAAGAGGTGGGTTACAAGTAAGGCAGACTGGACTCTATATACACAACCTCTTTCTCTCCTACATTCAACGCAATGAATTGAAGGCCATGTAGTTCTATTGGTATCTTCCATCTTAAATGCAGCCGCTACGTCTGTTTTTTTTTATTCCGACCTGAGATGGCAATCCCACACGAATAAACTCGTAGTAAAATGCTGCCGAATACTAAATACACTACGTTGCTTAGCTAGTATAACGTGGGGAGCCGATAGAGATGTCCTCACAAGAGCATACAAGTTATTAGTACTGGCCCGAATCGATTATGGATGCATAATGTATGCATTCGGAAGAAAAAGCGCACTAAACAAAGTTGATGTTATCTACCACCTTGGACTAAGGAGCATTCCACACTAGCCCTATTGAAAATTTGTACGTCGAATCAGGTGTTCCTTCTCTCTACAAGAGAAAGGAACAATTACTACTAAATTACCTAGCTAGAAAAAAAGCTCTGCCGCAACACCCCGTTCATACAATAGCATTGCATATAAGACATTTGTATGAAACCAATGCAACTATTACTCGACCGAGGGCAAGAAGTCGTGAACAAGTATCAATTCAAGCTACCGGAAATTCTGTAATCAGATATCAGAGAGGTAGCGCCTTGGAGTACTCGACTATCTACTTTGCTAAAAATCAATAACACAAATAAAAGCTGCACCATTTATCTGAAAGGCACTAAAACTAAATCAGGTACAGGAAGCGCAATGTTTATAGATAACCAGCCACACAGCTGGTCATTACCCAAATCGAGCTCTCTATCTGTGGCAGACCTACCTAGCCTTACTATATTGTTCTATGACCCGGACATTTTCGTATTACTATATCATAACTAACTCTAGCACCATGGCAAATGGTATAATGAATAAATTTACAACAAACCCCATGATACACCTGATACTCTACCTGCCATAAGAGCTGTTTAACACTAAAAAGGAAAAAAGGATCCTCCTAATAAACAGTAGCTTAGAAGTTAATAACTTTCAACTAGCCGAAACCACAGCATGCGAAGCAGTTGAAAAAGCACCTGAAGTTCAATTATACACCATTGACGATATCACCAACCAAAACTAATAGTCAAAGCTTGGCAAGAAGAATGGGATCTGAAAGATAATTTTCTCATACGTATAACTCCATTAGTAACTTTTGGGAGAAATCCGATAAATGTCACTAGAGATGAAGAGGTAAAGCTCAGTAGACTACGCATAGGGTACACCGCTCTTACGTACCATTACTACTTAACTGGAAGCGACCAACCAAAGTGTGAAACACGTAACGCAACCGCAACACTTGAACATATTCTCACTGAATGTCAAATCTACCAAAATGAGCGACACAGAAACAAATTAGGAAGCAATATACAAGAAATTTTTCAAAATGATTCTGTAAAAATTTAAAAAGTAATCAAAAGTTCCTGAAAGATACACAATTATTTAATCAAATATAGATACAGACTGTAAAGCAACATATAGCGCTAATGACCTCGAAATAGACGCGCTTAAATATAGACAAAAAAAAACTTTATTGCTGTTAACGTGCAGAAATAAACACATACAGAAGCCAAATCTATAGTACAAATTATTAACAACGGTTAACTTGAATTTAAATTACTATTTTTAAACTCCCTAATGCTATAAAACGCATTCATAGTGTGAAATGTTTTTAATTTTATTTTTAATGCGTTGAAGGGCAGCCATCTAGTCCCTTAAGATAATCAATTAAAACGTTTGAAAGAAATATTTACAAAACTTTTGCCTAATCTCTAATATATATCAAAGTCGAGCATTGGAGGTTTTTAAGATCCCTAAGTATAAATCATTTGTCAAAATTAAAAAATTCGAAACGGCGGATCAAAAATCAGGGATTATCGTGTTTATTTAATTTTTCAACGGATTTTTTGAACGTCGGGTATTGGGGGTTTTTAAGATCGCTAAGCGTGTAAGAACCCTTTTTGCGTTGTATTAAAATATACCTTAATTTAACATTCATTTAGTTGTAAATATAAGAAAAAGTTTTTAATTATTGAAATATAGGTATGAGGTAGGCAACATAATTTGCATATCTTTTTAAGGGTTTATAGTGCATATCTTCTTAAGTGTATATATTTCTTAAAGATTTATATTCCCATAAATTGTTTTCTGATCATTTCATTTGCGCAACGCGCCATCATCATCATCTGACATGACCTAACTTCCTAAGCCTCCATTTTTTTCACTTCCTGATGAACGTTAAGAGAAGCAGAAAGTTTTTTTTTGGGTTTTCCCTAAATTTATGTGAAAGTGCCATTAATTTGATGGTAAGATATCTTTTAACTTGTTATACTGAAAATTAAAAAATTTGCTCTTTTTAGGCACTTTTATTTTAGTTCAGTTTTATTTGTACTTTGATTACATTTTAAGTACGCATTTAATTTTGCTGTAGCGTACGTTTTCATTTTATGATTGCAATTTTTGCATTCAAAACTTCAAAATAATGCAATAAATATTGGATTCAATATTTCAAGAAGATTTATGAGATAAAATTCCTTTCATGGGTTGGTTTACTACGTAAAACATTATTTCAAGATATTGCGCAATAATGGTGCAAGGATGACATCACCTTGGTTGACCGTTTCGTAAACATTTAGATACCAGAGGTTATTAAAAAATGTGTGTACAAAAATTTTACAAAGGTATTTATGTAATGATTTTTTTAGTATTTTAAGGTTTTTACAATTAGTTTTTAAGATATATTTTATTTAACCATATATTAACTGTCAATAATCATAATTGTATATTTTTATTTTTTTACATTTTGATACAATTTTTATTGTTGACAAACTTGGCTTAGTTGTTTGTTCCGAGATAATTAAAAAAAAAATAATTTGGCGTCCGAGATAATTTTATTAGTATTACATCAATTTTTTATTATTGATGTTCGGTGGAAGTAACAGCAGATTGAGTGGTAATTAAGCAAATCATAAGATTTGAATCGGCCGTACATTAAACTACCGACTTGAGTCAAAGGCACTATTTGTGGTGAATGGTTTGTACTTCCAGTCAGTTTGACGACTTGTGTTTTGGAGAACTTATTTCTTTATTTATTATTAAATTTATTACACCATTTACACCACATTTTTACAAGCGTAAATCATTTGTTAAAATTAAAAAATTCAAAATGGCGGATCAGAAATGGGGAATTATAATTACATAAACGAAATGATGTGTTTAAAAAGAGATGGTTTGCCTTATATACTCTATATAAGGCAAAGGCTAGACAGAACATCTTTCTATATGATACTTATGGGATGGTGTTTGCCAGAACTAATCAATTTAATATTCATAGGTATGCATAAGTGTAAATGTAACTTTCTGTTTAGAAGTGTAATTAACTTCTTTAATGTAATTACACACAATACCTACTCAAATTGTATTTCTATCAATCTTAACATTGCAAGGTAGTAGTGTATTTATGACTTGACCATTTATATAACGTACTTGATGGTTTATACCACAATAATGTATGATAAATTAGAGTGAATTGAACATTACTAGGTACGTCTTTCAACAGGTGTAAAATAACAGATAAACAAGCCATTTGATCTTCACCATATTGGGACGATAGTTTCTGAATGCGTGTATATAGTTTATTCGTTTAACTTATCTCGATTGATCAATGAATCAAACGCACACTATCGCAAACTATCCTTTTGTACAATGTATACATTAGCTAACGTATTAATCCAAGAGTGTCGTTTTGTGTGTCTCTTATTAACTCAAATAGCTAACAAGGATAACATCAACA
This sequence comes from Vesta saturnalis, assembly GCA_036346205.1. Taxonomy (NCBI): domain Eukaryota; kingdom Metazoa; phylum Arthropoda; class Insecta; order Coleoptera; family Lampyridae; genus Vesta; species Vesta saturnalis. The sequence continues at coordinate 396,055 of JARFJB010002153.1, read as the reverse complement.
ACAGATTTCGCCTCCTGGTACGAACAGTTTTGATACCAACTTTACGTAAATGTAAATAATGTTTGCAAATAATAGACAAAAGTTTAATTTACGTATGGTAGATGTACACACGTAAAAGTATATTATTTTCAATAAAACTTACAATATAATAACGTAGCAGATGAATTTTGGTAAGTTATTCTAAAATGTTTCAAAAATTTTGTAAATATTTGTAGGTTAAGACCAATGAACTCTTCCAAAGAAAGGGAGTAATTGTTCTAATAGTTTTCTACATAAAAGTGGCGGTTCTAAATCTTTGACGGCATCGGTGCAAATAAACGATGTACAGATCAATTAGGTGCTAAGGTCGCCTTGAGTAAATATCACCGAGCCCGAACACTGCACTCCTTGTCTCAACTATAACGGCAATATATTCTGTAAAGAAAATTTGTGAGTTAATGGTTATTTATTTGATTTATTCATAAATATTGAATTTTTAGGAATTCTACTAATCATTATGCTTTTAGAAAACATTCGAATTTCAAAATACGGAAGCCTAATTTCAATCATCGGTGTGTGATATATATATATATATATATATATATATATATATATATATATATATATATATATATATATATATATATATATATATATATATATATATATATATATATATATAAGGATGTTCCAGTTTTTTTGTAACATGACTTTAATAGTCGACAGAGCTTTGAAAATTAAGACAAAGAGTTCATATAAACATAGGTTGCCAAACGCTTAGCTTTGGAGATACAGGTTTTCAAAGTTTTAATTTTTTTTCAGTTTATTTAATTTATCTTCAAAACTATTTAAAATAATAAATCCAAATTTAGTACACATATTACACTTCTTAAACTCAATATTAAGAGTAGTTTAACGTTTATCAATATCTACAGGGTAGTACATTTTCTGGGGTGGTACACCCTTTATCCCCCCCGAACTTTTTCATGGGACACATCTAACTCTTAAAAATGAAAAATTTAGATTGTCCATTTGATTTAGGAACTTTTTTGTCTTCTGCTTTTTTTTCGAAAAATGCATAGTTTTTGAGATAAATTAGCTGTAATCCATGAACAGCTTCCAAATGGTAAGTAAAGAACGTCTGATGCTCCCGCAAAAAGTAGTGTGCCATGAAAAGAACAATAAAAAAAAAAGAATCAAATTATGTCAAATCTCACGTTTCATTTTAAATACGACTTGTGCATAAGAAAGAATGTAATTTATTTACATATTTTATTGTGTTAATTTTTATTGCAAAAGTGATCCTTTAAAATGCCATTTTTGTTTTCTAATGAAGAAATAGCGGATCTCCATTTTATTTATGGCTTTGTAAATGGAAGTTCAGCAGCAGCAGACATAGACACAGACACAGACAGACGTATACGCAGGCGCAGACGTAGACGCACCCGCATTCGCAACTGCACCGGCACTGACAACACTGACATACACACACACACACACACACACACACGCGCGCGCGCGCGCAAACACACACACACACACACACACACACACACACACCCATATTCTCTTACACACACACACACTCTCTTACACAAACACAGACGTCATTGCCGATCTTGGTGGAACTTTGACGATTTAGTGTTTGTGAAAACGTCTAATTGCATAATCTTCTATAGCTACATATGTTCTACAGCTGCAACTAGGCACGATCTGTAAAACATGTTGCTTTCTGGGTGACCATCCGTTTTCATAGTACTTTTGAAAGATTTGACTCGTTTCTACGCTCATTTCTACGTAGCTACAGTCAGCAACATTGATTCGATGATTAATGTGCAAACTGATTTTGAAAAATATGTTTGTAGGTATGTAATAGGTACAGAACAACAGAGGCTTCTGTCTCAAAATTTCTGTACATAACTGCGTCAAAAATGAACATAACATAATAGTATGAATTTTAATCCATAATAAATTTTTACGTTGCACGTTGCAATTCTGTCAACACAATAGCCTTATTTCAAAGTAAATTCTATTTCAGCTGGTTAATGATTTACCTCAATTTTTGTGTTTAACTTTTCCTTCAACAACGGATCTTTTAATTTCGTGTATTTGGTAAATTCTTCACTTTAAAAAATCATTTTAGTAGGAAATTTCGGCCACGCGTGCTGTCTTGTTTACTCGTTTTATTTTTACTGCTGTGTTGACAACCAGAAACTTTTTAAAATTGAAATCCCTGTAAATTATTATAGGTTTGATGGACAATTCATTGTGCTTTTATCACAGCAGAAAATTCTTTGATCTATTCGACGCACTGTTATATACTTTGGTTCTAAACAATACCTCGTACTCAACTTGTTTTGTCGTATCACATTTCAGAATTAGACATTCATCATTAAACTGCTTTATGATACCTTCCATTGTAATAAAGCCTAAGCAACATTCACCAATCAAAGCACTACTTAACCACAGCAATCACACAGATTGAGGTATCAATCACCTGATGGCTTAAAGGTGCAAATCACATGTTCATTGTTCCGGGCACGTCTATGTGCATATCGTAGCGCCATATGCATAATACTTGTTCTCCTGTTTCAGTGATTCCATCGGAGAAGCTCCTAGAGAGCGAATTTCATCGCACATAAAAAACCGCTCTCTTTCAGTTTTGTGAATATTGTAATTGCCTTCTTTTCGTTATTGATACCGCACTGGATGGCGGTAGTGCGGAGTACCGAATTCCTACACAACAAGGATTTTATCATATTGTGAGAATTCCTTCTTCTACAAATCTTACCAAAATTAGAAGCAGTTATTCTGTTTTTTCTGACTTAATGCCATAGAACGTTTTCTCCTACAGTCCTTTTCAGAATATCGTCAACATCATGCAGTATTTTTCTTTTGTTTCCCTGCATCTCTTTTATACGGCTGAGTAGTGCTTTCGTCATAGTCCATCTTCACGTACAACATGAGCATTACGCTGTACACTGGATTGTTTTTTACTTTATTTTCTTTAAATTTTAAATTAATGGACGTATCTACGCTTTGATAAATTTCACTATTTGGTTAATTGTGTAGTTACCTCGCTTTGCACATTAATTACCAATTTATTTGGTCTATTTTGAAACACGTTTTGTTTATATAGGTATTTTTGATTTGATTTAACAATTATAGGTTCTGTAACACAACACTTTTTTTCCTATTGGTTTCTCCTTTCCGTTGGTTACCTACTATCCTCTTTCAGACATTGTTATTCAGGAGCTGGGATACTGGTGATTTCTGTTTTTGCGGAAGCGGCCCCTGGCGCCCATATCACTCTATCGCAACTTTCTTGACCCCGACCCGAGTGACACCGGCGACTTCCTTCCATCAGCAGGTCAGTAGCGACCCATCTTTCCCCCTTTATTTTTTCCTCTCCACTTCCCGTTTCTCCACATAATAGGTTTAAGCGTAATATAAATTGGAATAATGTTTAAATATGTAAAATAGATACTGTTTCGTGTGCTGGGACATACTTAGTGTGTGTTGCATTGTTTTAACCCTTATTACTTGAAAACGTTTCTAAAAACTTCAAACTTTTTTGCATTCACTAGAGAGAAGTCCGTTTTTATGACGAAAAATAGGGACTAAAATAGCATATTATTCCCTAGGGAAATAATATGAGTATAAAAACTCTCGCATATTTATTATAAAATTAGAAACTTAATTTTTACACTTAATTTAAATGTAAGTTGATAACATATTTTAAAACAGTTACGAAGCTTGCATAATTCTTAAAGCTGATGGAACAATGGATACAACTAAAGAAGAAATAAGAAATTCAATCCTCACCAGAACCGCCTGAACACCACAAACCACAAGGGCAGCTAAGAAGTTATGAAGGAAATACATGTGACTATAGAAAAAATGTTATTCATTCTACCGAAACATTAAAAATCAAGAAGGGCGAGAGGAGGCTAAGAAGAGAGTAAAGAGGATTTGTACTTACTGCACAGACACAATGTGTTGACAGTGTTTCAACGAAGCACATTGTAACAACCTTTTTTCATGTTGTACTAAATTATACTTTAATTTTAGATCTTTCATTCATTTAGTAGTAAACATAAGAAAAAGTTTTTAAGTTTTGCATTTCATAGTACATATCTTTTTAAGTGTAATATTTCATAAAGATTTATATTTCCCTTTCCGTAAGAAATTGGATTCTGATGATTGTATCCGCGCAACGCGTGCCAACTTCTTGGGGGGAACACTTACTTGAGTTATTCGGAAAGCCGCTATATTTTTCACGTGCTGCTGAATGCTACAGGAGTAGGCATTGTAATAATGATTATTAACTAATTTTTATATTTAGTGCCATCAGATTTTGATGGTAAGTTATTTTTTAATTCATTATATTTAAAATTAAAACCTTTGCTTTTTAAGGCACTTTTATATTTTTTGCATACTTTTATAATGCACTTTTATATGGCATTTTTATGATGTTTACTTAAGTCACTTCAGTTTACTTCGTTTTTTTCATTTTTTTTTCTTTTATGATGGTACTTTAATTACATTTTAAGTACGCAAGTAATTTCAATTGGTGCATACGTCCCATTGTATGTTGGCAATTTCTGCATACAAAAATTTCAAACTAATGAAATATTTTAAGAAGAAATTATAATAATACTTCGAGTTATTGGGTGTGGCGGTTAAATGGTTACAAGAATTTACGCATGTTGATACAACAATGACATCACTGAGTTGACCGTTTCCAATTCATGCGAACGAGGTATTTATATAATGATTGTTTCTTTTTCTTTACTATAAGCATAGTTTTAAGACCAATTTTATTTAATCATCATTATGGTAATAAACATAATTGCACGTTGTTACTTTTTTATTTTACTTTCATAAAAGCTATTATTGTTACTAACTAGGTTTAACTATTCCGTATAACAAAACAAAAACAGTTTGGCGCCCGAGGTATCATCTTATTGTTTTTATTTACATTGCATTTTTTATTAATGGTCGTGGCATCGATTCTAGCAGATGGTCGATGTCCTCTTGAGGTATTGCGTCCAAAGTAACCTGTAATTCGTGCTGTGGAGTTTGCAGCGTCTGCGGATGATGCTGCAAGATTCTCAGCCTTCTCCCCATAATGTCCCAAACATACTCGATGGGCGAAACGTCGGGAGATCTGGGTGGAACTGGCAAGAGATTAACATTATCCTCTGCAAATCGGTCCAAAGAACTTTTTGCAATATGGGGACGGGCATTATCCTACTGAAAAGGTGGGTCTTCCAACTGCTACTACCTTATCCACATAGCATTGGGCGTTCATATTGCCTCGGATGAATACCAAATAAGACCTACTCCCATAAGTTATAGCACTCCATACCATAAACCCTACAGTTTGGTGCACATGCCTCGCAACAGAAAACATTTCGACGTTTGGCTCGTCTTCGCCTGACCCTCACATGGCCATCATGCATCCCCAAACACAATCGGGATTCATCAGTGAATACCTTTCTGTGCAACTCTTGGTTCCAGTGCAGTCACAAAGTACACCACTCCAAACGTTGCCGTCGATGATGAGTCGTTAGTAGTAATACAAGATGTGGCCGATAGGATTGTAAGCCGAAAGCTCTGATTCTGCGGTATACCGTTCGATGGGTTACAGGACGACCTTCGTTAGCTAACCATTGGTTAGCAATTGGTGGTAATTAAGAATCGGTCTCTTGTTGCCATAAGTTGAAGATGGCGGTCCTGCACCTCATTTGTTCTTCTTCGCTCCCCGGTTCGTCTTCTGCGGCGTTCCTGACTCTCCCTAGTCCATGCCTGATAGCAGTGCATGATGGTGGTTTGGTTCCGGTTAAGGTGATTTGCGATTTCTCTAAACGGAAAACCACCTTCGTAACAATAGGACCTCTGCCCAATTCGCTTAATTGGCGGTAATTTCAGCGTTGGCGCACTCTAGGAATGACCTCACCCTCAAAGCAAACAATCACAAGCAAAGAGAACTGAACACAATCTCGCAATCTCGCACAATATATACCAGACAAAACTGTTCGTAAAATCTGAACGAACTGTCAGATAAGCCATTACCACTTGAGCCATATGATTGAAATTTTAATCAATTGCTACCTTTTAGTAGTTAAACGTTTCTGTCAAGTTTGGTCAAAAAATTCCGACCCCTTCTTGGCGTTGCAATTTCCAAGTCACTGAGTACATTTGAGTTTTATTTAGCGTTTATAAGATTATAGTGAAGAATCCCTTTGTTGAATAATTGTTTTAACAAAACACATTTGAAATTTTCATTTTTCGTCTTTATTGAAAATAAACAATCATCTTATTTTGATTAGCGAGTGCCACACAAAGGTATTATTGGAAATAAACACCGGATTTTAATCAGCGTGTATCACCGGCGATCACGCAAAGCGCTTATTAGAAATAAACAAACATCTTATTTTATTGGACGTGTACCACCAACTATCTGTAAAACGATCAGGGATGTCATGCGGTACTGCGTAGTTCCAAACTCTAACTGCTAATTATACCTCAATATGGTGTTGCAACTTTTGTTACAGCTTCTAATTATGCTATGGGAGAGTGCTGGAAACTGTATGCTAACATTGAATTATCAAATATCCAAATTAAAATACAAAACAAGATATTTACCAATCCGAACAGGTACACTATCAACTAACGGCAAATGCAAAACACTTGCACAGACTCACCCGAAACAAATGATAAAAACACGACGAAAACGCAAAACAAGGGGGACAATGTAGTTTTAGCACTTTTGTATGAGTCACCGGATTTTCTACGAGGATATCGTATGTAACTGCTACCTGACTTTTACCTGTTGCAAAATTTATTACATTACAATTTGTATGCTCTATTTGAACATGAATACTTTCTCAAGGGGATGTTCAGATTACTATGGATGCTTGGAAGTAGGTTGGGTTGCCTAACCTACCACAATAACAGGATAGGTTTATTTACAACGAAAACTGGAAATTATAATATGATTCTAACAAAATTAAATAAAACTGAAAATAAACGAGTATCTAATTCAAAGAAACAATGTTAAATAATATTCCATTGATTCTTCCTCGACTTTGTAAAAAGTCTACGCCTCTTGTCTAGTTTAGATTCAAACCTCTCCTTTAGTGCTACGCTTTTAAATCTGGAAACATATGATAAAAACGTGGTATAACGGTGAACATATGTGTTTAATAAATTACTAGGGATAATAACTAATTAGTGTAACAAACGTGGTGTATTAATGGTGCGAGGATGGGATTACATACTGAGTAAGTACGGAATTTCCTTTCTTCCTAATTTAAGTTAGAAATGGTATTTGGTGGTGAAACAGGAACAACAGGTTTTATTCACGTGTAGGGTTAATTTCGGGTTGGTTGAGGGGGGATATTATGTAGGGATGAATAATGATAGAAGTTAGGTTGGAGTATACCTATATAGGATGACTAAATAAAAGGTAATTGAAGAAGTAGGTAACCGAAACCGTCAAAGGGGAGAATTAAAGGAATAATATTGGTCGTGACAATAGAGAATGGTTCGGAGCAAGATACCACCGTCACTTCACTACAGTCGCTAGAATATCTACAACCCATCCTTGTCGCGACTTAGACCTTCAACTAGCTTATAGAGGTAGAATCTCTGTTTGACTTGGTAAAATTTATTAGAAAAGGTGTAGTTTAGTATCTAGAAGCATTCAGGGTGTAAATGACCTCCGTCTGTTTCTGTACACTTAACTTTCTTTAGTTATACTCAAATCGGGGCCATAACCCACAATAAGGTCGTATAACTAATTAGGGTGTTAAAGTATGGGTGTAGGGATAACTTGGGTAGACTGGTAGATAAGGGTTTTAAAGGATTGTCTGGCTGGATGTTCAGGATCGTATAATCTAGGTGGGTCAGGTGGAATAAATGGATGGTTTTCAGGTTATTAATAGGAACTGAGAGATGATGATGAATGAATGTGAATAAGCAGGAATATGTGTGATTTCAGGTTGACGGGATAAAATGAATGCAGGAATCATTATAAGAACAGGCAGGAATAATGATGAGTGATTTCAGGCAGGAGAGTAATTGGGTGATCGAAAGGATAGTCTGGGTATAACAATCATAATCTTGAATGGGAAGCTAGTGTTTATATAGAGATTTTGCTGAGAGTGGGGAGAGTGGGGAACAACTGATAACATTTTTAAATAAGGTAAATACAGTTGTGGAAGGAAGTAGGAAATAAGTTTTGAGGAATTTATTTACAAGGATAGGAAGGATCTGCAGGATCATTACAAGTATGAGTTATGTTTGAACATCTTAGACTTTCAACTTGCAATTTGCTTCGACAAAAATACAGTAATTGTTATTTTAATCTGAAAATCAATGATGGACTATTAATCGAAGGTATTGATTTTAATTAACATCTTACGCAGTGTATTTATTCGCATACATTGCTCTTAAAATTAATTTGATTTGCGATACTAATTCTCAGACGGTTTTATTACAAACGTACACCCGTGGAAATTCAAAAGTTAAACCAAATAATACAGTGCCATTTCAATTTTTAAATCTGTGCCTGCATTAAAATTGCAGGAATCCTGCACTAGTTTTAAAAACATTCTACTAGATGAGACTCTGCTGTTTTTTTGTTTGTTGGATGTGTTTGCAGTAGCTTGTTGACTAGATTCCTTACTTTCGGGGTCGCGTGACTGTTGTTTATTTATTTACAGGTTTTACAGTGTTTGTACTATTACATATTTTATCAGTTACGCCAACCTATTGCGTCGCCTGCAGTAAACTAACACTCAAGGACAAGTTTTACTGGAATCTACGTCTACTTTCAAAATTAGGTGGAGCCACGACCCGGAAACAAAATGGCACAAATAAGGTAGAGGAAAACCTAAAACTTCGACGGAAGCAAGATAATGCACACCAGCTGGCAAAAAGGCAAAAAATCCGACGGAGACAAGATGACGGCAACAAGATGGCGGAAAGCCAAAAAGGTACCCGGAAACAAGATGACACAAACAAGATGACGGAAGACCAAAAAGGTACATAAAGCTTTCTCGGCTTCCAGCACTTGTACATCGCTAGATGGGATTACGATCGACCCAATCGCAGGATACTTGCACTACATTTCTAAAACATACACTACTAGATAGCGACACAAACAAAAAAGTGGGTCTCAGCAGTAGGGTAAAGACTGTGATAAATTTCCGAAACCTTTCGGAGTCCATAGACTCAGTTTGGGGCTTCAATTATTAGGATACTACTTCAAATTTTAAGCGTTCCTCCACAACAAACAAGGGAACCCGGCGAGAAGTTCAAACCTAAGGACAAGTTTTGGTGCCCTACCGAAGTCCGACTAGATGGTATGGCTCCCCCATTATTATTAGAGTAGTATCTCAAATTTTAAGTTTTCGCGCCATAATAAACAAGTGGGCCCCGGAAACGAGCTAAGACAACAAAACAAGTAAAGGAGTACTAGCAAAGCCATATTAGGTGGTATAGAGGCATCACATTATTAGCATACTATTTCCAATTTCAGGTTTTACCGCCATAACAATTACAGGACTTGACATATTTTTATAAAATAAATCAGTAGGTGGAACCACGATCAACCTGTAAGTGGCCCCTTCCAACTGATACCCACAGTTGGGAGTTGAGTATCTATAGACCGATACAACTGCAGGTCCTATAATAGAGATTTCGAAGAAACTTTATACATCATCTAATACGTCACACATATTAAACCAAGTGTTTCTCATCAAAGCTTTATAAAAATAAAGTTGAAGTTTTAATTTTGGAATTTTATGCAATTTATAAGGTATTATTGCTTAGGTCTTTAAAATTATTTCGATTTTAATTTGAAAAAAATATTAATGAAAAATATTGCTGTTCTTTGTTTATATGAAATGCACATGTGAAGATGGCACATTCGGTCGATTTTGACAAGATATAACCAAGTAAGTTCGTGCGGTTTCTCATGCCAAAATAAAAATATTTATTCACAAACAATAATACATTACTATTCATCGAAGTAACCACCATCACAATTAATGACACTTTGCCAACGTAACACCAATTTTTGTATATTCCGTTCTTGTAAAATTCTATCGATTTTAAATCAAAAAATTTACGGGCTGCATTTATAACATCAAGTCTTGTTTTGAATTGTCTATGTCTCATGCAGTTGTTAAGAGACAAAAAAAGGTGGTAATATCTTGGTGAAATGTCAGGGGAACATGGGGGGTGGGGTAACGTTTCCCAGCCAAGTTTCCTGTTTGTACTCGCTGAAGCTCTTCTTAATATAAGTTCGCAGTGATGGTTTGACCTCTTTGCAAAAATTGGTAATGGACTATTCCGGTCGCTATCCACCAAACACAATAAAACCTTGTTTGGGCGCAAGGAAACTTTAGAAGTGTGTGGTACCGAATGAGTAGGCGACAACCAATGATACGAACGTTCAGAATCGGAGTGTAATATCCAAGGTCCCGATCAAGAAATGGTTCGTTATTTTTGAGTAGAATGTTTTCCGAGAAAAGACGACTTAATTTGTTATCGTTTGATAATTCATGTGGGACCCATTTACCTAACATCCACGTCTTCCCTAATTGATGAGCGCGAAAAAGAATGATTCCATTTGGAATTTGTCTCCACAACCTGTTGAAGATTCACGTTGTGTGTGATTTTCGGTCTCCCAGAGCATGCTTCATCGGTCAAGCTGAAATCTCACGAATAAAATTTCTTGAACCACTTCTGTACTGATCGCTTACTTAGGGCATCATCTCCGAATGCGGTATATACTTCCCTCGCCGCCACTGCGGCTTTAGTACCAAGTTTGTACTCAGAGTAAATAACCGCGAATTACGGTTTTATTCGTTTCCATTTTCAACGATTCAAATTCGGAACTAATCAATTGTCACCAAATACCCGACTAAAGAAGGATTCGTACTAAAGTGAATAACAGATAACAACATGTGCTTTCGATCAACAACTTAAAAAATATTCATGGCACTCTGCACGTACTTTTTTGGTTACCTGATAAAAGTTTGAAAGAAAAACAAATTGACTGATAACGGTGATGTATACCAAGGTATTAGAACAAATCATTTTGTAATAGGAGATCCCATTGTAGGTAAACCCTGCTACCATAGATGAAGATGTGTAAAACCACTACTATTAAAATTCGTAAATAAGTAGTTGTTTAAGTTATTGTAAACGTAAGTGGTTTACTTTAAAGAATAAATGCCCAAAGAGATATTAGCTGAACACGCTTTTTTCAATCTGATTGAACATATGTGGGGATTAGCAAAAAACATACTTTAATAATTATATGAGCACGGACATATATGCTATAAATGAAGCATTATAGATGTGAGAAGAATCGTTGTCCATCATAACACCTGCACTTTTCAATTTCAGATTTGGTCACAAATAATTCCTAAAGTGGTCTTTAAGTATTCGATCGATTTCTTCAATATCTGAATAACGATCAACTTTATAGGAAAATCTGTAAACATATTTTTTAAAGAAAATCCATTTTTACACAACGTTTCTCTATAAAGTTGCTTAATGCGAAGCCAAACAACCATTAAAAATTAAAATATCTGGTGTGGAACAACACACGACCTTCCAACCTACAAAATGGAAATTAAAAAAATGAAATAATTTTAATAACAGTAGTGGTTAAGGGCCGGTTCTGGACCAATTCAAGGTCACTCGCCCTCTGGTGGTGAGAAATGTAAGCTTGTGGATCTCTTCAAGGTCAAACTTTTGGCGGGAAATTTAAATTTTTGGAGTTCGCTAAAAATAGAAATTGCAATGTCATCATAATCATCATCTTACAAGGTCACTATGCGGTCAAACGTTTTGGCGGGAAATGTGTATGTTAAAGTCAAAAGCTAAAAATAGAAATTGCTGTGATAGAAATATTTTCAAACAAAAAATCAATTTTTCTCGAAAACGGGTTAGAATCTGCCAAAAAGAAATTAACCCCCCCCCCCATCTGCCCCCGTCGACTTTACAACATATCTAACACATATATCAAATTGGGGCAGCTACCCCTAATGTAAAAGGTACCCCTAGTACGTGATATAAATATTTTTTAAGCAGATTTTTCTAAGTTCTCGCCTTTTCAAACAAAAAAATCAATTTTTCTCGAAAACGGGCCAGAATTTGCCAAAAATAAATTAAAAAACCCCCCCATCTCCTCCTGTCGACTTTTCAACGTATCTAACACATATATTTAAGACTGTACAAAATCAATAAATTTTTAAGATAAATACCATTGTAAAATGAAATCCTTTATGAGCATAATAATAAAGTGTTAACCCTGAAATGTTATGGAACTAACAATAATCTCGTGATATTTTGCATAAATTTATATTCACATTTATATTAAGAATTTAAGACTGTACAAAATCAATAAATTTTTAAGATAAATACTGATGTAAGATAAAATCCTTTATTTATTTCGGAAATATTTGTAATATGTTGGTCATCTAAAAATTCTAACGTTTTTTTAATTAAGGAAAGCCTTTCTTAACTGTGAAATATTATAGATCACAATTCGATATAAAACGTACATTTTTAATATGTTCCAAATTAATTGAATATCAATAGGAAGTGTGACGTAATATAATAGATGTTTAACATATTTGTAAATGATTTGTAATATGTTTTTGTTCTAAAATAAATTCTAACGATTTTTTTATGAAGTAAAGTTATTACTAACTCTCACAATGTATCTTTGGACATTATACATTTATATATGCAATTACAACCCATTTTAAATGGATCGTACTCGTAATGAGTAAAAAGCTTGCAATCGCAAAATGCATTACCCATATAGTTGCATAATAATTGCAATTATTGTTATATATCTTAACCCCCATAAGAAAAAATAAACCTAATGATGGTTCAGAATAAACGAAACGTCACATAATATTTTTAATACCGTATTAGTATTGTGCGTAAAAAGGTGCCTTAATAATGTTTAATCGAATTTTGAAAATTCCTAATAATAAGGTGGCCAAACGCGAAAAACGAAAATCGAAATTTTTTGTTTTTTGAGCATAAAACCAAATCCATTCGAGTTAGCTCAAATTTCTTTTCAGATTATTACTCGGCATCGAATTTAGCAAAAGTGCCAAATTTAAACCTATATACTATCTCTTATAATAAGCGAGATCCCCATGCTTGCCCTCGAATTTGGGACAGCCTGTACACACTAATTTAAATATTTACATCTAAGTCCTCTAACGTACGCAGCACGTTTTCTGTTTTTGCTATACTTATTCTAATTTTTTCTAACTGCTGGTTAGCCTCAGCTAACTCCACAGTTAGCTAATGAACGCGAGCGACTCCTGACACCTCACTGTTTGTGTATTTTGCCTAAAAATTTGATGTAACCATCTCACGCTATTCGCCCTAAATTCTTGCAATGTCGAAGGGCCTTGCGTAAGATGTGTTGGTGGAGATATTGCAAGGCCCTTCGGGTCATCATCCCGTTGGATAGGGATAGATTCTTCCCTCCATATTGGATATGGCGACGTGACGGTGGTAATAGTGGTTGTTGCGGTGTGGCAACAACTGTTGTTACCGGTGTAATACTAGAAAAATAATAAATAACATTAATAATATGTTAGCCAATACATAAATCAAAATATCGTGAAAAGTCCTCCTCCACATCACTGTCTCGGATGGATATGGCAGGAATATTTTCATTTGAAGGTGTCTGGAGTGGTTCTGCAGGATGGTAACTAAAACATGGTTGCACCAAGATATCTTGCAGAATATTTGTGTTTTTTTTCAGTGACAGTTTAGTTTTCTTGCTTGTTGAAGCCATCGTAACTACTAGGTAATGAATGAGTATTCGCATAAAGCTTTAACACTATATACATGTATATATGTTAACGTTTTCAAAATTGTTAGGTTAATAGATATTCCCAGTAAACGCCCACTGAAGATAATAAAAAAAGTACAATGTCTGAACTGATACTCTTACGATTACAATTACAACGTAATCTAGAGGCAATGAACTAAAGCGTGTGAAAGTATTTCATGCAATATTAGCAAAATTAATGATAGGTGTTAATAGATATTCTCAGTAAAACCAGTAATAATAATGAACAAAGTGAAATGTGTGCGTCTGTTTGAACTAAAGTTCTTGCGAATACTATTGCAACGCAATCTAAAGGTAATGAACTAAAGCCTGTGAAAGTATCAAATTTAATTTTCATATAAGACGAGATTCTGTATGCTGCATAAAGTCAAATACAAGTTATAACAGGTTTATATTTGACCTTGAATGTGGGTTTATATGACTATATAAGCCAATAAAGAGCATTTTTATACCAGTCAGTATATTGTACTCGTGACTAGAATTGTAATTGTAATTGTAAACCTAAAGTCCTTCTATAGTTACTTAAATTATTACTGCATAATCGGCAGTGTGTGCTTTATATTTTTGCATTGTTGGATACAGTTTTGAAGGTAACTATGAGTAAGGTTATACCAAATAGTAGTGATATTGTTAATTTAACAAGACGTATTCCATTCCAATAAGTCTACTCTCACAGGTATATAAACTGTTTAGCAGGGTATTACTGAACCGCCTAGAAAATAAGTTAGATGCATATATAAGTTCAGAACAAGTAGGGTTCAGGCAAAACTATAGTACTCTAGATCATATACAGACGATGAGAATCCTAATCGAAAGAACCAGAGAATATAATATTCCGTTATGGCTAGGCTTTGTAGATTTTAAAAAGGCCTTTAACAGTATCGAGGTCTGGGCGGTAATGAAAGCACTTAAAGATGCAAGAATAGACCATAGATATAGTAAAATAATAAGAAAAATATACGACAACGCTACTACACAAATAAAACTTCATAGTATTACGGAAAAGATAAAAATAGAGAGAGGCGTCACACAGGGCGATGTAATATCCCCAAAATTATTCTTAATCGCTTTAGAGAACATCTTTAAAAACCTAAAGTGGGAGAAAAAGGTATTTTGATAGAAGGTCAGAGATTGAAGCATCTATGTTTTGCGGTTGATATAGTACTAATAGCCCAAAACAGAGAAGAATTACAAACGATGTTAAACGAACTACAAAAGGAATCTGGAAGGATAGGATTAGACATGAACATGAACAAGACCAAAGTCTGCACAAACGACAAATACAATCAAGAAGATGTGATACTAGCCGACAAAATTATAGAAAAAGTAGAAAATTACGTATATCTTGGACAAGTGCTTGTACTGACAGGAGAAAACCAAACAGAAGAAATAGAAAGAAGAATCAAGCTCTCCTGGGCAGCATACGGAAAAATTAAAGACATTATGACAGCGAGTATCCCATTACACTTAAAAACAAAAATTTTCAATGAGTGCATATTACCGGTGACGACATATGCCTGCGAAACTTGGACCTTCACACAGAAAAACATGAATAAGCTACGTGTACACCAGAGAGCAGTAGAACGCCGAATGCTAAATATAAGTCTGAGAGACCGCAAAACTAACGAGTGGATGAGACATAAGACCCAGGTGGTAGATATTATTCAACGAATTACCGAACTTAAATGGAACTGGACAGGACATGCGGTAAGGAAACGTGAAGGATGGTGCACCAAAATCATAAAATGGCGGCCTTGGGGCGAGCACCGGAATAGAGGTAGACCATTTCAAGGATGGGCAGATGACATCAAAAAACATGCAGGATTGTCATGGTATCGAAAAGCAGAAGATCGAAATGAATGGCGTAATATGGGTAGAAGAAGGCTTATGATGATGATGATGATGATTCCATTCTTGAAAACCAAAAATGAATTTGTAAAGCACATCCGTATAATTAACACTAATATTAAGCTATTGCAAGATATAATACAAAATAAAATTTATCAGAGGCAAGTGAAAATTTGTGCAAACTCGAAAGTAATTTATTATCGTTAAAGAGCTACCTTGTTAGACGTAAACAGTTAAAGAACGCTTCAGAGGAAACAGGTAGTGGAATTATCAATGGTGTTAACGCAAATTGTGTTGGTACTCTCGAGATTCATGTTTTAATGTTTTTAACTTACAGGAATTGTAGTTAATATAGCAAACATCAAGAACCCTTTTATTTTTTTACAAAATGCATACAATAGTTTTGCACGAAAGGTTAAAGTAATGCTAAGGCAAACGATGCTAAAGGTGAATGAATGTCCTTCTAGTCTGCAATTTTATGCACCCGCACATTAAAGTTATCGAGTGGAAGACTTTGAGGCTGACAAAAAATGTATGTAAACATAAGGATATACGTTTAGTAACGAAATGGGAGGGTCGCTATGGTGCTCGTGCTTACATAGTATAACCAAATTTTCATAATTGTACAATATTTGATAATGATATACTTATCATTCAAATGAATAAGCTAGAAGTATGTTTCAATAAACCTATATATGCAGGATTCAGTGATTTAGACGTTTCAAAAACTTTTTGATACAATTTTCATTACGGTTACACGCTACCCAAGTTTCATAATAACGCTAAACTCTTGCAGATAAATACAGATAGCCTCATATACGCCTTTTCAGTTCCCGATATCTATGAATGCATTAAAGAAGACATTGATAAATTCAATACATCCGATTATAGCTCCAAAAATATCTTTGGGATTCCATTAGTAAATAAAAAAATCACTGGCTTAATGAAAGATACAAATCATGGCGCAATTATGTTGGACTTCGTGCAAAAATGTATGCTTAAATGTTTGATGAAAAAGTTGTAAAAAAATCAAAGGGTACTACCCGCGCAAGTGTCAAACAGATCACGATAAATGAGTATAAACATGTTTTGTTTGATGGTAACGTAATAAGGCGTTATCAGCATCTGATAAGATCAAAGAAACATGATGTGTTTACAATCAAACAGAATAAAGTAGTACTTAATCCTTATGATGATAAACGCTTAGTAGATTTCAATTTCACTGATACTAAACCTTGGGGATTTAACTTTACATAGCATTTTATTCGTCTTCTGTTTCAGAAAACAATTTTATCAGTATGAACAATCTTGAAAACATTGCAGGAAGAACTATGGTACAATAGTGATAAAATCTACAGAAAATACCTGAAGCGTTCTTTGATGGAGAAGTCCTCCCCCGAAAGCTATTTATTTGTACTGAATATCTTACAATATATTGTTATTCCTGATGAGTGTTTTCACTTGTGTGCTATAAACACAAAGGGTGCAAATGAAGTTATTATTAAGACATTATTTCATAAAAAAATTAAATTAGACAATACCATTAAAACTTTTATGAAATTGTGTACCGATAAAAGCTACAATTTATTAACTTTTGATGAAGTAGATAGGATCTTAGACGATATGAATGTACGTTGTGACATACCGCTTAAAATGTATCTATACAATTTATTATGGGTTGATGATTCAACAAATGTTAAATGTACCTTAGAAAATGTTGCTTACAAAGACACTTTATTTAATATAACTGAATGTATTGAGAAAGCGGCATATTATGCTAACTACAAGTGCCTCGATATTTTGATTGAAATAGTATTAGAACAAAATATCAACTATAAGTTTCAACCGTGGGAAAACGATGAGCACCACAAAATTTATTACTGGATACTAGACAACATTTATAAAGGTGAAACAAATTGAAATTCCTGCTTGGGATGGAGATGTGGGCCAGATTCGGGGGTATGGCCATCCAGTTCAGGTTCACTTTAAAAGATAATGAAATTTTAAAAATAAATTTAATATTTATATTTAAAAAATAAAATACTATTATTTTTTTTGTGCGTTTTATTTCATCTAAGAGCTGCATCTTTTTATGTAAACTTTATAACTAATATAAGTAATTTATTTCACAAATTACAGGTTAAATGTTATAAAACAATATCATCCTTATTGATCCATGATCTTTCATCCAATCCTCAACACTTTACGAATAACTTATAATTCTTGGATCGAAGCACTTTTTCTAATAGATACACATCAGGATACTTTGTTTTTTGTAATTCATGTTCATAAAACCCTCCCAGTACGGGCTTTCCCTTCATGTCTTCCAGCATGTTCGCAGTGGGTTAGTAATGCAAACTTTCACAACCTTAAATAGTTCACTAGACCAATTGGGTGTGTATTCTTTGGCGAAAATACTTTTAAATTTACTGATTCGTACTATGTCACCCACAGAATATCAATTTCTTTCGAATATTCTTATGTGAGTGTAAGCCTCTAGCTTTGTATGATTACCCGACATATTTGGGCTTCATTCCGATAGTTTTATGCTTACGATTGTTATAACACATGGTTATGTATCAATCCATTTGTATTTACCTTGCAGGCTGAATGACTTATATAGAGCACCCTTAACGGTTCTGATAACACGTTCCCCAGTTGCAGCCTTCTTTGTGCGATAGGTGGAGTAATGATTGACTCCATAACGCATTAGTTTAGTAAAATGCCCATTGTAGAATTCTTTTCCTGCATCTGTCTGCAAATTGGTAGGTTTTCGTCCTTTTTTGAAGATTGTTTGCATGGCCTTGGTAACTTGACCTGTTTTCGTTTTTAATCCTTTAGTCCATAAGTATTTCGAAAAACAGTCGATAACCACTAATATATACTTATAGCCCTTATTTTGTTTGGCATATGTGTTAAATTCAGCCAAATCTGCTTGTCAAAGGTCATCAAAACCTCTAAGTATTGTGCGCCTTCGTTTAAAATTTTTTCGTGCAGGTTTATGCAGTTCGTTGACGAGTTGTAATTTGGACATGGTACTAATTTATCCACAATTTCTTTAAGTCGATATAGTTTTTGCTACAACACTAGATAAGCGTTATAGTTTCCTTTAAAAGCTTTCTGAACTGCTTGTAGACAAAAATCAAGATATTTTTTACTTATAGCATCACCATCTACTTTCGGGTCCGCCAACTGTGTCAAACGGTTTCCATCCAATTTGAATCTTATTGATAAATAGTATTGCTTATGGTATCTTGAGGATCTATGGGGCTGGAAACATTGCTGAGTCTCCTATTCTCGATATCAAATCGATTATCATCAACCAGTTTAAACTGAAGGGTTAATTTCTTGAAATGATACTGGACATGAACGTGCAAATTTGTCAAGGGTCATTTTAGTTATGATATGTCGACATCAATGCATTCTCATTTATGCTGTTTAAAAAACGGCTGTTTGGTGTTTCAATGTACCCATCCTCATACAGTTCTTCTACAATTGATATTATGTCATTCACGGCACCTGTATTCCCTGCCAATTTTTCTGCCCACAATACCTCTAGATTACGAATTAGTTCATGTACATCATTCCAATATTTATGTATATTCAATCGGCCTGTTTGTTAATTGCTTCAAAAACATAGCTCCACCTCCCTTGGTCGTGGGTGATGATGATGATAGCAAGGGTTTGATTATTTGCGTATACTTTTTGCTGCGGCTCCCTCGAATTTGCCCACTAACGTTATAATCTCGCCTTACAAAATTAGTAGCTTCTAAAATACTTCTATAATCTTTTCTATCTTTTGAATTTACTAGATTTAAATTGGGTTCATTCATAATAAGCAGATCATATAAACCTGGAGTCCCTTTATACGTGACACCTTTAATAATCATATCGTTTCCTTTAATTGTAACGGGAGTATTACCAATTGTCCATTTGTCAGCTTTGGTATCATAGTGGACTCCATAAATATGATCAATAACACCTTCAGGATCCCTCATAATACGTTCAACGTATACACGAGGTAATTCATGATATTTCTCGAGAAATTCTTCTCAGATGGGTTCATTACGGGTGGTGGAATCATCTGTGACACTAAGAAGTTCTTTTTCTTCTTCCTCAATATTAATCTCTCCTACAACAGATGTATCTAAGGTGTACGAAGAACTGGAGGTGGATTTGTTTAAAAAAAAACGGAAGCTGAGCTAGTGGGCTAGTAGTACCCTTTCTTGAATCACCTAATGGAGTGAAGCCTGGAGTCCGTTGAACTTGAGCTAGCGGGCTAGTGGTGGTAGAAGCGTGCTTTCTCGGAAATACGAATTTTTATTGATTCCTTGAAACAAGTTAAGTTTCGCAGCATCACTAAGTGTTAAGTGCGGTACTTTCCATTGAATTTTATTTAAGGTTATTGCGGCATCAACTTCACCATAGTAACAGTTTGTATCGCTTCTAGATCGAATTAAAACCAACTCTTGGCGCATATTCACGATTACCTGACGATAATCCTCCATTATTCCAAATACGTGGTTCAATGGTATGCATACCGTAAAAGAATTTTCTCCATTTTTCTCATCGAATTCTACTTGTAATGGTTCTTCATTCTTTGGTGATCATTCCAAATGGCTTAGTGCTTTGCTATTGCTTGCCGTATAAGAAATATATCCCTTAAGCGTAGATGTTATACCTGGATTTCTACAAACATCCACTCTCAGGCCACCTAACTCCTAACGAATTTCTTCGAAAAGAAAGTTCGGGAAATTGTTGGTTAAACTGCATGCTTTTCTTTCATCTTCTTTTTTGAGCTCAAGTTTACCTTCTATGTACAGAAAACTATCATAAGTAGCCGTAATTAGATCTTGACTTTGAATTAAGATGCGTATTTCTTCGGAAGGGCATATTTAGAAGAGCCATATGGAAGATAAGTGTGAATATCTGAGTTAATTATAGTATCATCAAAATGTACGTTTTGAAAGACGTTTAACGATTCTGCCATTGTGGTTGAGAACTTTAAACCAATTGACGTTAAAA
The DNA here is from genome assembly GCA_036346205.1 of Vesta saturnalis. Taxonomy (NCBI): domain Eukaryota; kingdom Metazoa; phylum Arthropoda; class Insecta; order Coleoptera; family Lampyridae; genus Vesta; species Vesta saturnalis. Next base: position 375,294 of record JARFJB010002153.1, on the reverse strand, counting down.
AGTATTTCTCTGCAGATGTTAACCGCAATGAAGGTTGATGACTAATTAATGACTTACTGTAGGGATGATGTCTTTTATATGAATTTTTGAAAAATGGAATTGGTCTTCGATTAATTCCCAGACCCATGTTCTTTTAGTTCTAAGCGTACAGTGAATGGTTCACTTTCAACAAAGTCTACTAATTCACCCTTTTGATTAGTCAAATTAATTGTTATATTACTAATAATGTCAGTTCTAAATATTGAGTACTGCTTGGAGTATTATCTAGACGATAACCTGGTGGAACTGAAACATCAATCTCATATAATACTTTAGTAGGTTTCCCGTTTCGGTAAGATCCCTTTATAATGTTGCACTTTATGTGTAGATTAGTGTGTTTAAGTATTTGGATGTCTAACGCAGATGTATGTAAAATATTTGGTTCTAATATTTTAGGCTCAAACCCTAGCATGCGCCCAATGCAATTTTCTTTAGTAAAATCGATCTCAAATGAACTGTTTATCTCACATTTAGGTGTATTGTTGTTTGCTTTAATAATAAACCTTTCTGTGGGTATTTTAGATTTATATGCACCGTGTGGAATATTAATCACTTGTAAATGATGGATTTTTTCTAAAATAAAATCTATCGATGCCTGTATAAATATTTCTAATGCTGTTCAGCCGTAAAATCCAATGACGTATTGCTTCCCCAAATCTAGCTCTATCTGTGGATAGAAGTTGTAGCTAGCTGTGTTACCAACACCTTCTAAATTGAATGTTATTGATATAACTGAAAAGTAGTTAATCACTTCGATTGGTGGTCGAAGATTACCGAAACTATCGTAATACCATACCTTTTTACCACGATTTTTGTAGCAAACCCAATGTGTACCTGGTCCTCTTTGGCTATCTAAGTTAATAATTCCAGACTCATATTTCCGTGGTAATTTAGGCATGTTATCTCTCATAAAAATATCCCTAAAGTAGGGTTTATTTTTGGTGTATTTCTTTAAATCAATATCCGTTAACGGTCTTTCGTGTAATCTATTCAGTTTTTTGGAAACGGTAATGCACCATCACCAGATTTGTTTGGTTTTAGATACAGTGCACCGTCTTTCTTATTCATGGAGCTTATAGCTATCAATACCATAATGCGATTATGGCGCGATGTCTCTTCTTGCAATTTTTTAGCATTTTTACCATCATTGATTGCTTTAGCAATTCCTGTTCCACCGCCAGCTAGAGCACCGGTTGCTGATAATCCTGCGAATAACGTGATAAGAAATGGTAAAAACCCACCTTGTTTAGGTAGGGGAATTACTCTAGGAACTTTAATGTTTTTATTTTCTCCTAAACTTTTTACCACACGTTTTGCCGTTACAAGCGCTGTCTGTGAAATTTCCGTTAGGTTTAATTTTTTTTAGCTATTGTTTTTCGTAAATGCAATAAATTTCCGCCATTGCATTTTTTCTTCTTCTTCAGATTAGATCGACGTTTACACCCCATTCCTAATTTTCTCTTTGCTTTCATGGCGGTACTGACTGTTAAAGCTGAATTTCGTTCACTTAATGTTGCGTCTGATGATTTAAAGCGTTTCCAAGCTTTTTTTTGTAAAATTTTATCCGATTTATGTCTGCTATCTAAATCTCTGTAATCTCTGTAGCTGATATCGTGAAGTTTGCACTGAGCATCTAATTGATTAATACCCGGGTCACCGCGTGCGAGGCGTTTTTCTAACTTTGTACCAGGACCGCAATACTGGTAACCAGGTAAATGCAATTCAAACGGAAGTTTATTGATTAGAGCATTCATTAAACTACCACCACCTGCACTCTTTCGCTTCTTAACTAACATTGCTTACCTGGATACATAGAACGGGGTATTTATACCTAAATTGGGAAAAACAAATCATAGTTATTTCTTTATTTTGTAAATGCTATACATTAGATAATCAGGACGATAATACAATATTTCCATTAAACATAGTGTTATGTGAATTAATATTATACTTAGCATTTATAACATCATCAATGTCTTTATAAATGTCATAATCACCATCACGGAATTCAATTCCCAATTGTAATAAATACCAAGATTGCTAGATAGAGATTCATAATGTTGATTATAGATTATATCTTCTTCTTTGTTTACATTTGACCAGTCAATTTTCTTTTCAATTTCTTGGGATCGGAAAAATTGTAATTCTACATATGAATGCCATCTTAGAAGCTCATTCTATTCTTCATATCCAACACTACATTATCGCTTTGATCACAGTTAGCACACCCCATACGCACTACTGGTGCAAGCTTGAGGTGCGTACTGTATCCAATTTCCATATGTTTTGCATGATGAGTATTGTTCGATAGTTTATAATAAATACAATCGATTAAGTATTCATTAGCGGCTTGTTTATACAATTCAGATAAATATGGCTGCCTGTCAGTGTTGAAAGAATAACCTTCATCATGTTTCTCTTCATTTTTACTTCTATTACCACCAACACTGTTTTGATAGCACCAACAATACAAGGTAAAATTATGTGGGGTATCCATATATAATTGTGGACTTCTGAGTTTGGGTCGTTCCAGAAATGATGTTATTGCTGCCTGCATTATAACGACTGTACTTGCTTGCAATTGCACTAGGACTAAACGCTGTTTAAGAAATGATTTTCGTTAAATCATGTGGGTGGGGTTGTGGCACTACTATTAAAGACAAAATGTTATGTTTGCTGTTTTCTCGACTGCACCCAAACTACTCATGAAGACAACCCTCGTGTTTAGCTGCGTTTTAAATCCTTCCATTCGATTTTATTCTTTCAAATTCTCATAAAAGCGTTGAGGTAATATACATTTCAAATCATCCGTTTCCATCACTATACGTTCACCATATTTAGTATTAATTACTGCCACATTAATCACTTTATACCTTCTTGATATCTCGAGGTCACATGCACTTTTAAACAGTTTGCAATGGGTGCTTTGGTTTAACCCTGCTAATTCCATGTTTAACAATTATAAGTTACTAACTGACTGATTTCAACACACCTCGCTGCGGTTTATATGACAAAAATGTGTCCTTGACTTAAGTACCTATGATAACATGTTTAAACTTGTTAAATACACACCCACTTTTAGTTTAGAAAATTATTTGATCTTGACTCAATTTAGTCAATATAAGCCTTGGTCTACTTTTTAGTATAGACAACAACTCGCATTCTTCTTGTTTCCATGAATTGATTCTATTTTTATACTTCTAAGAAATGTCATACGATACAGGTCAACAATCTTTGACCTTGACCACTATATTTTTAGACTTCTAAGAATTGTAATATGAATATGACATTGCAATTTCTATTTTTAGCTTTCGACCTTGATATACAAATTTCCCGCCAAAACGTTTGACCGCAGAGTGGCCTTGTAGTGTAAGGTCCTTTATTACAATTTTATATTTGCCACGGCTAAACTGCAATCGGTCTTTGTATTTAACTAAAGAGGGGGTGGGTTCGTCGGTAACTTTAATCTTTAGCTTTACACTGTCCACATAAAATAATTAAAAAGAGAATGGTTTAAAATAATATATTTCCTATAATTACAAATCTAATATATATATATATATATATATATATATATATATATATATATATATATATATGCTTATTCTATCTCTACTTAACCTAAACGTAATAATATCAAACCACTGGACGTTCTGCTGGTGACGGCGGCGTCCTTCCTTCCGTTTGCTCAATGAGTCCACTTATTCTTGTCGAAGTCGTTTCTGTAAAATAGATTTTAATGCTCCCTAGTTACACTCAATAATGACCGTAATATTTAAATGATTAATAACGTTATGTTTAATTAATTATTTATACCGGATACGCCCTGTCTATAAAAGAAAAGAATTTATAAACAAACTACTGGTTATTCAAAACGAGGTTGCGAATGTAGGTCACTAGTGAAAATCGATATCCGAGTTCACGTATGGTGCGCAGGACTGTTGTACCGGTCTGACTGCGTGCGGCTCTTTACCTTTAGTACTTTCTGGAAGACGGACAAGCGTATGCTTCGTGAAGTAATTTTACTTCGCGATGTATTATGCTTAAAATATGACTTCTTCAGAGGTCTATCCTTGCATTAAATTTAGGCTAGGCGGATTATACACGTTTGGTTGTATAATTAATATTATTCCAACGTTATCTACTGGGCGGTGATTTTATGGTGGTGATTTCTTTTATGCAAATGAAAGAAATCTCACGTAGATACAATCGACGTTACTTAAAGGTATACACACAAAACGCGTATTTATTAAAGGCGGTTTTTATACTTGCGGAATAAGCTGGTGGAAAACAATTAATTGATTGCTTTCTTGAAATTCGTGTACTAAACGCGTGGGTATCGGTGTACGGTTTTCTTCTACTACAGGTTTTTGACGGATACTCTACGTTTAATTTTTATATTCGTTTGTGATTACAGGCACTTCGTCTTTGCCAGCGAGCTGGTGAATTCAGGTATTTAGAATGTAAGTGAGCGTAAATGATGAAAGCTGCAGGTCTCTACAGTCCTACTTAGCTCTCGTCGTCAGGTATATGTTAGCGTGGTTTGTGGTACTCCCGGCTACCTCGTGGCGTTTGCCCGTAGCGGCCTGGGGGTGGTGTGTGTGCTGGTACTCCCGGCTACCTCGTGGCGTTTGCCCGTAGCGGCCTTGGTGTGTGTGTTCTGGTACTGGCTACCTCGTGGCGTTTGCCCGTAGCGGCCTGGGGGTGGTGTGTGTGCTGGTGTGTATGTTTGTGCTTTTAATTACTCCACAGACTTACGTGTCGTTAATCACAAAGATCGATGATAGCTATTTACCAAAGATTCGCGGTGCGCGTTCGCAAATACACTAAACTCGCGGTGGCTGTCACTAGGTCTGCGGCGATTTACTTTAAACAACCGTCACGTGCAGGTTTTCTGAATCAGTTAGTCAAACGGACTAACTAATACAGGAGCTGGTGAAACCAACTAAATAATTTCGGCGGCGGGATGCGTTCATGGCGCGTTTTATTATACCGATAGATGAATCTATAGATAATTGATTACTAACTCTTTTAAGGTGCGCGGGCTTTTTATAGAGGACTCTGTAGGCGGTTAGCTTTGTTTAATCCTTTTTAATTGGCGGAATTACTCTGACGTATAAAACTTTCGATGTTTTATGAAATCCACGTTGGGAACAAATTAATTATTTTTGCAATCAAACGAAATAATCCTATATGGACGTGACTGAGTAATACGGAATACTAAAAATATTAGATGAAGTTTTGCAGGTGTTTAAATACTAAGAAAACATCATTTCTTTTACGAGGGCGGATTGTTAAGAAATAATTAATTAAAAAAATTTTAAGTAATGACTTGCGGTTCGTTACAGTAGTATGATGACATTGAAATTTATATTTTTAGCGAGCTCCAACAATTTAAATTTCCCACCAAAAGTTTGACCTTGAAGAGATCCAAAAGCTTATATTTCTCACCACCAGAGGGCGAGTGACCTTGAATTGGTCCAGAACCGGAATAACTTTTCTAGGATATTATGCATTCCCTTTGTTAATACGTACATAACGAAAATAGGCAACATTGTGAAAACAAAAACAATAATCTATGCCAGATAGACGTTTAAAATTTCATGCCAGTTAGACGTTAATGGACTAATAGACGCTAACTTAAACTAAAGCCAATTTAAGGATTTTCAATTCCGCTTAGTTAATTTTTAGACTTAGTTTGCTGTATAATAATAAACTTTATACAGAAAAGTTACGAAAAATTAAGTTTTCTAAATAATGCCTATACATAAATTATAAAATTAATCGTTATTCAGCGTGCGAGTGCGCGTGTTTGCTCGTGCTTGCTATTTGTTTGTCTTTCAATAAATGTTTGTTTGCATAGTAGGTTTTATTTCCTTGTTGGATTCTGGCTTTTATTTCCTCTCTTCTGCCATTATTCGGATTGAATTGTATTCCCAGGTAAATGAAGTTACTAGCTTCTTCACATTTGTAACTGTCAATTTCTATGTTTCTTTGTTTTTTTTGTACCATTTTGTAGCTTCATGTATTTGGTTTTTGGTTTTGTTTTCAATTCTGAAATTCCTTACCAGTATATCTTTAAATCGTGGTATTTAAATCATCTGCGTAAGTGATGAATTGTGCTGATCTATTTATTATGGTTCCCTGGTAATCTATTTTGCTCATGACCTTTTCCATTGCAATATTGAAAAGTGTTGTGGATAATATACCACCTTGTCTTATGCCGATGTTTGCTTCAAAATTGTTTGTATCACCTACATTGGTTCTTACATCGTTAGTGGATTCTTTCATTGTTTCTTCGATAATTCTTATTAGTTTTCCTGGTATTAACATTTGTTTCATCACCTTGATTAATTCTTTCCTATTTACTCTATCGAAGGCTTGTTGGAAGTCGATGAACAGTAGATGTATATCGAAATTAAATTCGTGGGCCTTTTCAATTATTTGTTTAATTATGAGTAATCACCGTGGGTTTCCAGAGGTGAAACCGTTTTGGTAATTCCTATTATGTTTTGGTATTGTCAGTAGTCTCTTGTTTATCAGAGCTGTAAAGATTTTATAATGTGTTAAGAATGTAATTCCTCGATAGTTTTACCCTCAGGGTCTCCCTCTTTTGATGGTTATAATTATACCTTCTGTTCATCCTTTCGGTAACTGTTCTGCTTTCCATGAGTATTTATCATTTCAAAGTTTCTGGTGGATCCTTTTTCCCATTTTTATCTATTTATTAGTCTTTTGGCGCTTTTTTTGATTCTATTTACTACTTGTATTAGTTCTTCATATGTTGGTTCTTGTATTTCTTCGCTGTTCAGTTCTACTTGTTCTTCTAGGTCTTGTACTTCACTTTGTCTATTAAGTGGTTGTTGAAAATGCTTTTCCCATATTTTTTGTATGGCTTCTAGTTCATGTACTAGTTTACCTTCTTCGTTCTTCATACCCCTAGTCCTAATTTGGTGCTTCGATTTTTTCCGTTTATTTCCCTGTAGAATTTCTTTGTGTTGTTTACTCTACTGAACTGCTCTATTTTTTCCATCTCTTCTTTGATTCAAGCATCTTTCTTCTGTTCATATAGTTTATAGGACTCTTTTCTGAGTTCTTTATATCTCTCTTTGTCTGTACCCCTTTTAATCTTGCCTCTTTCTTCAACTTGTTTTTCTCTTCACAGTCCTGATCAAACCATTTCTTCCATTTAATTTTTTGCTTATACCCTAAGGTCGGTTGTGCACTTTTTTGTACGACTTCTTTTATATGTTCCCATTCCTCATTTATATTATTTTTCTTTCCATTCTTCCCTATGTCTGTTGCAATACTTTGTTGTACAATTCTTTGTAGTTATTATTGTTTAATTTTTCTACATCAATTTTATTGCTGTATGTTGTGGTGTCGTTTCTGTAGTTCATTGCTTTCAGTTTCATACTTGCTATGACTAAGTAATGGTCCGAGTCAGCGTTAGCACCTCTATATGACCGGATATCTGTTATTGAAGACTGTCTTTTCATTTGAATCAAAATGTGGTCAATTTGATTACCTTCTTCTGTGTTACCCTCTGGCCATCTCCATGCAATCTTATGTGTTTTTTAGTGTTTAAATCTGGTGCTACTGATTGTTAGGTTCATTGCTGCCGCCAGGTTGCTTGGTCTATTTCCGTTATTATTTGTAACATCGTGAATTGTGTACCTCCCAGCCACATCCTTTACATATCTTCCTTGCCAATTTGTGCCTTATAGTCGCCAATAACTAGCAGAGTATCGGGGT
>JARFJB010002153.1:360000-362500 GCA_036346205.1 Vesta saturnalis | reverse complement strand
TGCTTTAAAATTTGAAAATTGCAAAATAGAAAATTGTTCATTTACTGTCACTCTTTCAAAATAAAATAAGAGGAAATGTTTAAATTGTATTTAATTCTTATGCTTGAAAAAAAATAGTATATGTTACTCAGAGTAGGTATTTTTGTGCTTCAGCCAGTTTTCGTCCTCAGCTTCGCTACGGTCGTCAATCTCTGGCTTCAGAACAAAAACACTCACTTCTACTCCATGTGACATAATAAGCTATTATTTCTTTGAATTTCCACTTTGTCAGTTGAAGGTGGTTTGTTGTTCTACACCAGAATTTTTTTTAAGTTAGCATCTAGATGTCTTTTAATCTTTATCACATGAAGTTTTAAACGTCCATCTGACATAGATTATTGTTTTTGTTGCATTAAAAAAGGGGATGGATAATTATCCTAAAGAAAGATTATTTTAGTTATCATAATTTCCATTTTGTAGGTTGGAAGGTCGCGTGTTGTTATCCGAAACAACTCGCATCTGAAAACTGTCAATCACTGGGTTACAGATATATCGCTTAATTAATACACAAAGTGAGCATAATAGCATCATTCCTTTGCGGAATTGCATTAATTAATCAATGAAGGAGTGGTAGTGCCACCAGTTAGTTTTGAGTAATATTAGTGTCAAATTGACATTTAAGCGTTAATAAAGTTTATATATACATAGTTTATACTCACATTTGATAAATACGATGGCATGTTCAAAATCTAATAAGTCACATCATGGAATTACTGCTTTGCAAGAGACAAAAAAAATGGTGGTTTTAAAAGAAAATACCAATTTGAAAAATATTGATGCGCAACCAAAAGCATTTATAGTTATTCCACCAGATGGAAATTGGGGGTGGATAATAGTAATTGCCACCTTCTTTATTAACCTTATCAATGATGGGATAATTTATACGTTTGGTCTGTTTTTGAACGATATATCCGGTACATTGCAAAGTAGTGCAACGCGAGTGGTTCTTGCAAATTCTTTACAGACAGGTTTATTCTTTCTCTCTGGTTTGTTATTACATATCGTTATAATATTTTGTACATAAAATTTGTAGGTCCGATAACAAGTGCTTTTATAAACAGATTTGGGTTTAGGAAAGTCGCACTTGCTGGAGGAATTTTAACGTGTATATCACTATATGCAACTTCACGTTGTAGTACGCTTACATCACTAATTTTATGGTACGGTGTTCTTGGAGGAATAGGTTTGGGAATGACATTTCTATCATCAATTATTGTAGTAAGTTTTTATTTTGAAAAATGGAGAGCTTTAGCCCAATCCATAACATCATGCGGATCGTCAATGGGAATAACGTGTTTTCCATTAATCTTTACCACGTTATTGAATCATCAGAATTGGAGATTAAAATTCAAAATTTTGGCGTGTTGTGCATTGTTTTGTTCCTTGTGTGCGTTATTTTTTCGTCCATTACCACTGGTGCAAGTACTAGAAGAACCAAAAGCTTTAGAGACGATTCATGAAATGGCGGACGAATGCAACGATGGAAATGATATTAGTTGCACTAACTCCGAATGTCAGAATATTTCAGTTAGCAGTAGTTTCCATGGGAGAGAAGTTTCAAGCACGTCTGTATTTGTAGAATCAGTGAGTCTGGCAAATATTGAGTCTGCCGTTACCATAAAAAGCCAGACTAAATCTAAAACATCAACTTTATCTAAAATAAAAGGATCAGTTGATAAATTACTTACCGTTTATGAGGAAGAAGAAGCGAATTTATCAACACAAGAGAAATGTTACATTCACTACTCTCATTGGTGTTGTTTTCACAAAAAACAAAGTTCTGTCGCTGTACGACCTCTTAATAGAGATGATATATTTTATACCGCATCATTAGCTGCGCTACCGGAATACGTTAAATCTAGCCAGATTTTTCAAGATGTAAGTAGTGCTTTATTTTTCTATCGAACTGATTTGCTAAATTATAGAACCTGAGTCTTGGGTACCATTTATCTGTCACAAGAGTAACTGCGAAAGATGGTGGAAGGAAAAGATTAAAACGTTGTGCTTGCATTCCAGTCTCTTTGTCTAAAATGTTAGATTGTGGAGTATTAAAATCTCCATCATTTTTGTTGTTATCAACCAGTGGATTATTTACAGTGTTAGGCCTTTACACTCCCTTCATGTTTCTTACTGAAAGAGCTGTAGCTAATGGAATAGATCGTAAATTAGCTTATCTTTTGATAACTATGATTGGAGTAGCAAACACATGTGGACGGATCACAAGTGGACTGCTTTCATCCCTGTTTCTTATTAACAGTCTATTCATTTCATGCGTAAGCTTAGGTGTAACGGGTTTAGTTTTATTAGCATTCTCGATGACCTACTCTATTTGTTGGCAGTTTCTATTAGCAGCCATTTACGGAATAAGCATAGGTATGTATACATATTAAACATTTTTTGGTTATAATGAAGGTTTATAGGATGTGTAACGGCACTCCGGCCTATTATTCTTGTAGAAATG
>JARFJB010002153.1:297500-355000 GCA_036346205.1 Vesta saturnalis | reverse complement strand
GCGTCTGTGCGTGCTGTGCGTCTGTGCGTCTGTGCGTCTGTGCGTCTGTGGTCTGTGTGTCTGTGTGTCTGTGTCTGTGTGTCTGTGTGTCTGTGTGTCTGTGTGTCTGTGTGTCTGTGTGTCTGTGTCTGTGTGTCTGTGTGTCTGTGTGTCTGTGTCTGTGTGTCTGTGTGTCTGTGTGTCTGTGTGTCTGTGTTGTCTGTGTCTGTGTGTCTGTGTGTCGTGTGTCGTGTGTCGTGTGCTGTGTGTGTGCGTGTGTGTGCTGTGTGCGTGTGGTGCGTGTGTGCGTGTGTGTGTGCGTGTGCGTGTGTGCGTGTGTGCGTGTGCGTGTTGTGCGTGTGGTGTCGTTGTGCGTCGTGCTGTGTCTGTGTCGTGTCGTGTCGTCGTGTGCGTGGTGCGCGTCTGTGCGCTGTGTGTCTGTGTTCTTGTGTGTCTGTGTGTCTGTGTCGTGTGTCGTGTCTGTGTGTCTGTGGCGTGTGTCTGTGGTGCTGTGTGCTGTGTGTCTGTGTCTGTGTCTGTGTGTCTGTGTGCTGTGTGTCTGTGCGTCTGTGGTCTGTGTGTCTGTGTGCGTCTGTGCGTGTGCGTCTGTGTCTGTGTGTGTCTGTGTGTCTGTGGTCTGTGTGTCTGTGTGTCTGTGTGTGCTGTGTGTCTGTGTGTCTGTGTGTCTGTGGCTGTGTGTCTGTGTGTCTGTTGTCTGTGTGTCTGTGTGTCTGTGTGTCTGTGTGTCTGTGTGTCTGTGTGTCTGTGTGTCTGTGTTGTGTGTCTGTGTGTCTGTGTGTCTGTGTGTCTGTGTGTCTGTGCGTCTGTGCGTCTGCGTCTGTGCGTCTGTGCGTCTGTGTGTCTGTGCGTCTGTGTCGTTGTGCGCTGTGCGTCTGTGCGTCTGTGCGTGCTGTGCGTCTGTGCGTCGTGTGCGTGTGCGTCGTGTGCGTCGTGTGCGTCGTGTGCGTGTCGTGTGCGTGTGCGTGCGTGCTGTGCGTCGTGTGCGTGTGCGTGTGCGTGTGCGTGTGGTCGGTGCGGTGGGTTGTCTGTGTTGTGTCTGTGTGTGTGTGTCTGTGTGCTGTGTGTCTGTGTGTCTGTGTGTCTGTGTGTCTGTGTGTCTGTGTCTGTGTGCTGTGTGTCTGTGTGTCTGTGTGTCTGTGTCTGTGTGTCTGTTGTGTGTCTGTGTGTCTGTGTCTGTGTGTCTGTGTGTTGTGTGTGTGTGCTGTGTGTGCTGTGTGTCTGTGTCTGTGTGTCTGTGTGTCTGTGTGTCTGTGCTGTGTGCGTGCGGTGCGTCGGGCGTGTGCGTGTGCTGTGTGTGCGGTGTGCGTCGCTGTGTGCGTGTGTGCGTGCGTGTGTCGTGTGTGTGCGTGTGCTGTGCGTGCTTGTGCTGTGGTCGTGTGCGTGGTGCGTGGCGTGCGCTGTGCGTGCGCGTGCGCGTGCGTCGCGTGCGCCTGTGTGTCTGTGTCTGTGTGTGTCTGTGTGTCTGTGTGTCTGTGTGTCGGTGTCTGTGTGTCTGTGTGCTGTGTGTCTGTGTCTGTGTGTCTGTGTGTCTGCTGTCTGTGTGTCTGTGTGTCTGTGCGTCTGTGCGTCTGTGCGTCTGTGTGTCTGTGCGTCTGTGCGTCTGTGTCTGTGTCTGTGTGTCTGTGTGTCTGTGTGTCTGTGTGTCTGTGTGTCTGTGTGCTGTGTGTCTGTGTGTCTGTGTGTCTGTGCGTCTGTGCGTCTGTGCTGTGCTCTGTGCGTCTGTGTCGCGTCTGTGTGCGTCTGTGGCTGTGCGTCTGTGCGTGCTGTGCGTCTGTGCGTCTGTGCGTCTGTGCGTCTGTGCGTCTGTGCGTCTGTGCGTCTGTGCGTCTGCGTGTGCGTGTGCGTCTGTGCGTCTGTGCGTCTGTGCGTCTGTGCGTCTGTGCGTCTGTGCGTCTGTGCGTCTGTGTGCGTCTGGTGTCTGTGCGTGTGCGTCTGTGCGTCTGTGCGTCTGTGCGTCTGTGCGTCTGTGCGTCTGTGCGTCTGTGTGCGTCTGTGCGTCTGTGCGTCTGTGCGTCTGTGCGTGCTGTGCGTCTGTGCGTCTGTGCGTCTGTGCGTCTGTGCGTCTGTGCGTCTGTGCGTCTGTGCGTCTGTGCGTCTGTGCGTCTGTGCGTCTGTGCGTCTGTGCGTCTGTGCGTCTGTGCGTCTGTGCGTCTGTGTCTGCGTCTGTGCGTCTGTGCGTCTGTGCGTCTGTGCGTGCGTGCGTCTGCGTCTGTGCGTCTGTGCGTCGTGTGCGTCTGTGCGTCTGTGCGCGTCTGTGCGTCTGTGCGTCTGTGGTCTGGTCTGGTCGTGTCTGTGTGTCTGTGTGTCTGTGTGTCTGTGTGTCTGTGTGTCTGTGTGTCTGTGGTGTGCGTGTGTGTCTGTGTCTGTGTGTCTGTGTGTCTGTGTGTCTGTGTGTCTGTGTGCTGTGTGCTGTGTGCTGTGTCTGTGTCTGTGTGTCTGTCGTGTCTGTGTGTCTGTGTGTCTGTGTGTCTGTGTCTGCGTGTCTGTGTGTCTGTGTGTGTGTGTGTGTGTGTCTGTGGTCTGTGCGTCTGTGCGTCTTGTGTCTGTGTGTCTGTGTGTCTGTGTGTCTGTGTCGTCTGTGTGCTGTGTGTCTGTGCGTCTGTGTGTCTGTGTGTCTGTGCGTCTGTGCGTGTGTGTCTGCCTGTGTCTGTGCGTCTGTGTGTGTCTGTGTGTCTGTGTGTCTGTGGTCTGTGGTCTGTGTCTGGGTCTGCTGTGTCTGTGTGTCTGTGGTGGTCTGTGTGTCTGCGTGTCTGTGTGTCTGTGTGTCTGTGTGTGTGTGTCGTGTGTGTGTGTGTGTGTGTGTCTGTGTGTGTCTGTGTGCGTCTGTGCGTGTGCGTCTGTGCGTCTGTGCGTCTGTGCGTCTGTGCGTCTGTGCGTCTGTGCGTCTGTGCGTCTGTGCGTCTGTGCGTCTGTGCGTCGGCGTCTGGCGTCTGTGCGTCTGTGCGTCGTGCGCTGTGCGTCGCGTCGTGCGTCTGTGCGTCTGTGCGTCTGTGCGTCTGTGCGTCTGTGCGTCTGTGCGTCTGTGCGTCTGTGCGTCTGTGCGTCTGTGCGTCTGTGCGTCTGTGCGTCTGTGCGTCTGTGCGTGCTGTGCGTCTGTGCGTCTGTGCGTCTGTGCGTCTGTGCGTGTCGTCTGTGCGTCTGTGCGTCTGTGGTCTGTGCGTCTGTGTGTCTGTGTGTCGTGTGTCTGTGTGTCTGTGTGTCTGTGTGTCGTGTGTCTGTGTGTCTGTGTGTCTGTGTGTCTGTGTCTGTGTGTCTGTGTCTGTGTGTCTGTGTGTCTGTGTGTCTGTGTGTCTGTGTGTCTGTGTGTCTGCGTGTCTGGTGTCTGTGTCTGGTGTCTGTGTGTCTGTGTGTCTGTGTGTGTGTGTGTCTGTGTTGTGTCTGTGCGTCTGTGTCTGTGGTCTGTGTCTGTCTGTGTCTGTGTGTCTGTGTGTCTGTGTGTCTGTTCTGTGTGTCTGTGTGTCTGTGTGTCTGTGTGTCTGTGTGTCTGTGTGTCTGTGTGTCTGTGTGTTGTGTGTGCTGTGCTGTCTGTGTCGTGTCTGTGTGTCTGTGTGTCTGTGCTGTGCTGTGCGTCTGTTGTCGTGTGCGTGTGCGTCTGTGTGTCTGTGTGTCTGTGCGTGTCTGTGCGTCTGTGTGTCTGTGTCGTGCTGTGTGTCTGTGTCTGTGTGTCTGTGTGTCTGTGTGTCTGTGTTGTGTGTCTGTGTCTGTGTGTCTGTGTGTCTGTGTGTCTGTGTGTCTGTGTGTCTGTGTGTCTGTGTGTCTGTGTGTCTGTGTCTGGTCTGTGGTCTGTGTGTCTGTGTGTCTGTGTCTGTGTCTGTGTGTCTGGTGTCTGTGTGTCTGTGTGTCTGTGTGTCTGTGTGTCTGTGTGTCTGTGTGTCTGTGTGTCTGTGTCTGTGTGTCTGTGTGTGTGTCTGTGTGTCTGTGTGTCTGTGTGCTGTGTGTCTGTGTGTCTGTGTGTGCTGTGTGTCTGTGTGCGTGTGTGTGTGTCTGTGTGTGTGTGCGTTGTGTGCTGCGTGTGCGCTGTGTGCTGTGCGTCGTGCGTGTGCGTCTGTGTGCGTGTGCGTGTGTGTCTGTGTCTGTGTCGTGTGCGTGTGTCGTGTGCGTGGCTGTGTCGTGTGCGTGTGCGTGTGCGTGTGCGTGTGCGTCTTGTGCGTGTGCTGTGCGTGTGCGTGCGTGTGCCGTGTGCGTGCGCGTGCGCGTGGCGTGCGTGGTGGTCTGTGTCTGTGCGTCTGTGTGCTGTGTCTGTGTGTCGTGCTGTGTGTCTGTGTGTCTGTGCGTGCGTGTCTGTCGTGTCTGTGTGTCTGTGTGTCTGTGTGCTGTGTCTGTGTGTCTGTGCGTCTGTGCGCTGTGCGTCTGTGCGTGTGTGCGTTGTGCGTGTGCTGCTGTGCGTCTGTGCGTGCTGTGCGTCTGTGCGTCTGTGCGTCTGTGTGTCTGTGTGTCTGTGTGTCTGGTGTCTGTGTGTCTGTGTGTCTGTGTGTCTGTGTGTCTGTGTCTGTGTGTCTGTGTCTGTGTGTCTGTGTGTCTGTGTCTGTGTCTGTTGTGTGTCTGTGTGTCTGTGTCTGTGTGTCTGTGTCTTGTGTCTGTGTGTCTGTGTCTGTGTCGTGTGTCTGGTGTCGTGTGTGTCTGTGTGCGTGTGTCTGTGTGTCGTGTGTCGTGTGTGCTGTGTCTGTGTGTCTGTGTGTCTGTGTGTGTGTGCTGTGTGTCGTGTGTGCGTTGTGCGTGTGCGTGTGTCGTGTGTCGTGTGTGCGTTGTGCGTGTGCTGTGCGTTGTGTGCTGGCGTGCGTGTGCGTGTGCTGTGCGTTGTCGTGCGTGTGCGTGTGCGTGCGCGTGTCGTGGTGCGCGTGCGTGCGTGCGGGCGTGCGTGTGCGTGCGTTGTGTGTCTGTGGTCTGTGGCTGTGTCGTGTGTCGTGTCGTGCTGTGTGTCTGTGTGGTGTCTGTGGTCTGCTGTGTCTGTGGTCGTGTCTGTGCGTCTGTGTGTGTCGTCGTGTCGTGCGTCTGTGCGTCTGTGCGTCTGTGCGTCTGTGCGCCTGTGCGTCTGTGCTGTGCGTCTGTGCGTCTGTGCGTCTGTGCGTCTGTGTGTCTGTGTCTGTGTGTCTGTGTATCTGCGCCTGAGTGTCTGTGTGTGTGTGTCTGTGTCTGTGTGTCCGTGTCAGTGTGTCTGTGTGTCTGTGTGTCTGTGTGTCTGTGTCTGTGTGTCTGTGTGTCTGTGTGTCTGTGTGTCTGTGTGTCTGTGTGTCTGTGTGTCTGTGTGTCTGTGTGTCTGTGTGTCTGTGTGTGCGTGTGTGCGTGTGTGCGTGTGTGCGTGTGTGCGTGTGTGCGTGTGTGTGTGTGCGTGTGTGCGTGTGTGCGTGTGTGCGTGTGTGCGTGTGTGCGTGTGTGCGTGTGTGCGTTGTGCGTGTGCGTGTGCGTGTGTGCGTGAGTGCGCGTGTGCGCGTGTGCGCGTGTGCGTGCGCGTGCGTGTGCGTGCGCGCGCGTGTGCGTGTGCGCGCGTGTGCGTGCGTGCGTGCGTCGTGTGCTGTCGTGCGCGTGCGTCGTGCGTGCGTGTCTGTGCGTGCGTGTGTGCTGTGCGTCGTGTGCGTGGCGTGCGTGCGCGTGCGTGTGCGTGCTGTGCGCGCGTGCGCGTGCGTCGTGTGCGTGTGCGTGCGTGCGTGCGCGTGCGCGTGTGCGTCGTGTGCGCGTGTGCGTCGCGTGCTGCGTCGTGCGTGTGTGCGTGTGTCTGTGTGTCGTGTGGTGCGCGTGTGCGTGCGCGTGCGCGTGCTGTCTGTGTGTCTGTGTGTCTGTGTGTCTGTGTGTCTGTGTGTCTGTGTGTCTGTGTGTCTGTGTCTGTGTGTCTGTGTGTCTGTGTGTCTGTGTCTGTGTCTGTGTCGTGTCTGTGTCTGTGTGTCTGTGTGTCTGTGTGTGCTGTGTCTGTGTGCTGTGTCGTGTGTGTGCTGTGTGTGCGTGTGTGCGTGTGTCGTGTGTGTGTGTCGTGTGTGCGTGTGCGTGTGTGCGTGTGTGCGTGTGGCGTGTGCGCGTGTGCGTGGCGTGCGTGTGCGTCGTGTGCGTGCGTGCGCGTGCGCGGTGCGTGCGTGTGGTGCGGCGTGCGTGCGTGCGCGTGTGTGCGTGGCGTGCGTGCGCGTGCGTGTGCGTGCGTGCGCGCGTGCGCGTGCGCGTGCTGTGCGTGCGTGCGTGCGTGCGTGCGCGTGCGTGTGCGTGCGTGCGCGTGCGTGCGCGTGCGCGTGCGCGTGTGTGCGTGTGTCGTGTGCGTGTGCGTGCGTGTGCGTGTGCGTGCGTGCGTGCGCGTGCGCGTGTGCGTGCGTGCGTGCGTGTGCGCGTGCTGCGTGCGTTCTGTGCGTGTGCGTGTGCGTGCGCGTGTGCGTGGCGTGCGTGCGCGTGCGTCTGTGTGTCTGTGTGTCTGTGTGTCTGTGTGTCTGTGTGTCTGTGTGCTGTGTGTCTGTGTGTCTGTGTGTCTGTGTCTGTGTGTCTGTGTGTCTGTGTGTGTGTGTGTGTGTGTGTGTCTGTGTGTCTGTGTGTCTGTGTGTCTGTGTGTCTGTGTGTGTCTGTGTGTCTGTGTGTCTGTGTGTCTGTGTGCTGTGTGTGCCTGTGTGTGCCTGTGTGCCTGTGTGCCTGTGTGCCTGTGTGCTCTGTGTGTCTGTGTGTCTGTGTGTCTGTGGTGTCTGTGTGTCTGTGGTCTGTGTCTGGTGTCGTGGTCTGTGTCTGTGTGTCTGGTGTCTGTGTGTCGTGCTGTGTGTCTGTGTGTCTGTGTGTCTGTGCGGTCTGTGGTCTGTGCGTCGTGCGTCTGTGCTCTGTGCGTCTGTGCGTCTGTGCGTCGTGTCTGTGCGTCTGTGCGTGTGCGTCGTGCGTCGTCTGTGCGTCTGTGGTCTGTGTCTGTGGTCTGTGGTCTGTGTGCTGTGTCTGTGGTCTGTTGTCTGTGTGTCTGTGTGCTGTGGTCTGTGTGTCTGTGTGTTTGTGTGTCTGTGTCTGTGTGTCTGTGTGTCTGTGTGTCTGTGTGTCTGTGTCTGTGTGTCTGTGTGTCTGTGTGTCTGTGTGCTGTGTGCGTGTGTTGTGTGTGCTGTGTGTGTGTGTGTGTTGTTTGTGTTGTGTGTTGTGTGTGTGTGTGTGTGTGTGTCTTGGTGTGTGTGTGTGTGTGTGCGGTGTGTGTGTGGCGTGGGTGGTTGCGGGCGCGTGTGCCGTGTGTGCGTGTGCTTGGTCTGTGGCGTGCGTTGTGCGGTGTGCGTCTTGCGTCGTGCGTGTGCGTGGCGTCGTGCGTCTGTGCGTGTGCGCTGCGTCTGTGGTCGTGCGTTGCGTGCGTGTCTTGCGTGCGTCTGCGGCGCGTCTTGCGCGTTGTGGCGTTGCGCTGCGTGCGCGTCTCGTGTCTGGTCTGGCGTGTCTGGGTCTGTGTTCGTGGTCTGTGGTCTGTGGTCTGTGCGTCTGTGGTCTGTGGTCTGTGGTCTGTGGTCTGTGCGTTGTGGTTGTGGTTGTGGTTGTGGTTTGGTTGTGGTTGTGGTTGTGGTTGTTGTGGTTGTGCGTTGTGGTTGTGGTCGGGTCTGTGGTGCGTTGTGCGTTGTGCGTGGCGTTGTGCTGTGCGTTGGTGCGTCTGTGCGCTGGTGCGTCTGTGCTGGCGTCTGTGCGCGTGCGTCTGTGCGTCTGGTGCGCTGCGTCTGCGTTGTGTGTTGTGTGTCGTTCTGGTGTCTGGTCTGGTGCGTGTGTCCGGTGCTGTGGTTGTGGTCTGTGTGTCTGTGTGGGTGTGGTCGTGGGTGTCTGTGTGTCTGTGTGTCTGTGTTTGTGTCTGTGTCTGGTGTCTGTGTGTGCGTGTCTGGTGTCTGTGTGTCTGGTGTCTGTGTGTGTGTGTGTGTGTGTGTGTGTGTCTGTGGTCTGTGGTCTGTGGTCTTGTGTCTGTGGTCTGTGGTCTGTGTCTGTGTCTGTGTTGGCGTGTCTGTGTGTCTGTGTGTGTGTGTCGTGTGCTGTGTCTGTGTGTCTGTGTGTCTGTGTGTCTGTGTGTCTGTGTCGTGGGTCTGTGTGTCTGTGCGTCTGTGCGTCTGTGCTCTGTGCGTCTGTGCGTCTGTGCGTCTGTGCGTCTGTGCGTCTGCGTCTGTGCGTCTGTGCGTCTGTGCGTCTGTGTCTTGCGTCTGTGCGTCTGTGGTCTGTGCGTCTGTGCGTCTGTGCGTCTGTGCGTCTGTGCGTCTGTGCGTCTGTCGTCGCGTCTGTGTGTCTGTGCGTCTGTGCGCGTCTGGCGTTGTGCGTCTGTGCGTCTGTGCGTCTGTGCGTCTGTGCGTCTGTGCGTCTGCGCGTGTGCGTCTGGTCTGTGCGTCTGTGCGTCTGTGCGTCTGTGCGTCTGTGCGTCTGTGCGTCTGTGCGTCTGTGCGTCTGTGTCTGTGCGTCTGTGGTCTGTGCGTCTGTGTCGTCTGTGCGTCTGTGCGTCTGTGTGCGTCTGTGTGTCTGTGTCTGTGCGTCTGTGCGTCTGTGCGTCTGTGGTCTGTGCGTCTGTGGTCTGTGCGTCTGTGCGTCTGTGCGTCTGTGCGTCTGTGCGTCTGTGCGTCTGTGCGTCTGTGTCTGTGCGTCTGTGCGTATGTGCGTCTGTGCGTCTGTGTGTCTGTGTGTCTAGTGTCCGTGTGTCTGTGTGTCTGTGTGTCTGTGTGTCTGTGTGTCTGTGTGTCTGTGTGTCTGTCTGTGTGTCTGTGTGTCTGTGTGTCTGTGTGTCTGTGTGTCTGTGTGTCTGTGTGTCTGTGTGTCTGTGTGTCTGTGTGTCTGTGTGTCTGTGTGTCTGTGTGTCTGCGTGTCTGTGTGTCTGCGTGTCTGCGTGTCTGTGTGTCTGTGTGTGTGTGTGTGTGTGTGTGTGTGTGTGTGTGTGTGTGTGTGTGTGTCTGTGTGTCTGTGGGTCTGTGTGTCTGTGCGTCTGTGCGTCTGTGCGTCTGTGCGTCTGTGCGTCTGTGCGTCTGTGCGTCTGTGCGTCTGTGCGTCTGTGCGTCTGTGCGTCTGTGCGTCTGTGCGTCTGTGCGTCTGTGCGTCTGTGCGTCTGAGCGTCTGAGCGTCTGTGCGCCTGTGTGTCTGTGTGTCTATGTGCCTGTGTGCCTGTGTGTCTGTGTGTCTGTGTGTCTGTGTGTCTGTGTGTCTGTGTGTCTGTGTGTCTGTGTGCCTGTGTGTCTGTGTGTGTCTGTGTGTCTGTGTGTCTGTGTGTCTGTGTGCCTGTGTGTCTGTGGGTCTGTGTGTCTGTGTGTCTGTGTGTCTGTCTGTCTGTGTGTCTGTGTGTCTGTGTGTCTGTGTGTGTGTGTGTCTGTGTGTCTGTGTGTCTGTGTGTCTGTGTCTGTGTGTCTGTGTGTCTGTGTGTCTGTGTGTCTGTGTGTCTGTGTCTGTGTGTCTGTGTGTCTGTGTGTCTGTGTGTCTGTGTGTCTGTGTGTCTGTGTGTCTGTGTGTCTGTGTGTCTGTGTGTCTGTGTGTCTGTGTGTCTGTGTCTGTGCGTCTGTGCGTCTGTGCGTCTGTGCGTCTGTGCGTCTGTGCGTCTGTGCGTCTGTGCGTCTGTGCGTCTGTGCGTCTGTGCGCCTGTGTGTCTGTGTCTAGTGCCTGTGTGCCTGTGTGTCTGTGTGTGTCTGTGTGTCTGTGTGTCTGTGTGTCTGTGTCTGTGTGTCTGTGTGTCTGTGTGTCTGTGTGTCTGTGTGCCTGCGTGTCTGTGTGTCTGTGTGCCTTTGTGTCTGTGGTCTGTGTGTCTGTGTGTCTGTGTGTCTGTCTGTCTGTGTGTCTGTGTGTCTGTGTGTCTGTGTGTTGTGTGTCGTGTGTCTGTGTGTCTGTGTGTCTGTGTCTGTGTGTCTGTGTGTCTGTGTGTCTGTGTGTCTGTGTGTCTTGTGTCTGTGTGTCTGTGTGTCTGTGAGTCTGTGTGTCTGTGTGTCTGTGTGTCTGTGTGTCTGTGTATCTGTGTATCTGTGTGTCAGTGTGTCTGTGTGTCTGTGTGTCCGTGTGTCTGTGTATCTGTGTCTGTGTGTCTGTGTGTCTGTGTGTCTGTGTGTCTGTGTGTCTGTGTATCTGTGTGTCAGTGTGTCTGTGTGTCTGTGTGTCCGTGTGTCTGTGTATCTGTGTCTGTGTGTCTGTGTGTCTGTGTGTCTGTGTGTCTGTGTGTCTGTGTGTCTGTGTGTCTGTGTGTCTATGTGTGCGCGTGCGCGTGCGCGTGCGCGTGCGCGTGTGCGGGTGCGGGTGCGTGTGCGTGTGTGTGTGCCGCTGGGTGTGCGTGTGCGTGTGCGTGTGCGTGGGCGTGTGCGTGTGCGTGTGCGTGTGCTTGTGCGTGTGCTTGTGCGTGTGCGTGTGCGTGTGCGTGCGCGTGTGCGTGCGCGTGCGCGTGCGCGTGCGTTCGCGTGCGCCTGTGTGTCTGTGTGTCTGTGTGTATGTGTGTCTGTGTGTCTGTGTGTCTGTGTGTCGGAGTGTCTGTGTGTCTGTGTGACTGTGTGTCTGTGTGTCTGTGTGTCTGTGTGTCTGTCTGTCTGTGTGTCTGTGTGTCTGTGCGTCTGTGCGTCTGTGCGTCTGTGCGTCTGTGCGTCTGTGCGTCTGTGCGCCTGTGCGTCTGTGCGTCTGTGCGTCTGTGCGTCTGTGCGTCTGTGCGTCTGTGTGTCTGTGTCTGTGTGTCTGTGTGTCTGTGTGTCTGTGTGTCTGTGTGTCTGTGTGTCTGTGTGTCTGTGTGTCTGTGTGTCTGTATGTCTGTGTCTGTGTGTCTGTGAGTCTGTTTGTCTGTGTGTCTGTGTGTCTGTGTGTCTGTGTGTCTGTGTGTCTGTGTGTCTGTGTGTCTGTGTGTCTGCGTGTCTGCGTGTCTGTGTCTGTGTGTCTGTGTGTGTGTGTGTGTTGTGTGTGTGTGTGTGTGTGTGTGTGTGTGTGTCTGTGTCTGTGTGTCTGTGGGTCTGTGTGTCTGTGTGTCTGTGCGCCTGTGCGTCTGAGCGTCTATGCGTCTGTGCGTCTGTGCGTCTGTGCATCTGTGCGTCTGTGCGTCTGTGCGTCTGTGCGTATGTGCGTCTGTGCGTCTGTGCGTCTGTGCGTCTGTGCGTCTGTGTCTGTGTGTCTGTGTGTCTGTGTGCCTGTGTGTCTGTGGGTCTGTGTGTCTGTGTCTGTGTGTCTGTCTGTCTGTGTGTCTGTGTGTCTGTGTGTCTGTGTGTCTGTGTGTCTGTGTGTCTGTGTGTATGTGTGTCAGTGTGTCTGTGTGTCTATGTGTCTGTGTGTCTGTGTGTCTGTATGTCTGTGTGTCTGTGTGTCTGTGTGTCTGTGTGTCTGTGTGTCTGTGTGTCTGTGTGTCTGTGTGTCTGTGTGTCTGTGTGTCTTGTGTCTGTGTGTCTGTGTCTGTGTGTCTGTGTGTCTTTGTGTCTGTGTGTCTGTGAGTCTGTGTGTCTGTGCGTCCGTGCGTCCGTGCGTCTGTGCGTCTGTGCGTCTGTGCGTCTGTGCGTCTGTGCGTCTGTGCGTCTGTGCGTCTGTGCGCCTGTGCGCCTGTGCGTCTGTGCGTCTGTGCGTCTGTGCGTCTGTGCGTCTGTGCGTCTGTGCGTCTGTGCGTCTGTGCGTCTGTGCGTCTGTGCGTCTGTGTGTCTGTGTGTCTGTGTGTCTGTGTGTGTGGATGTGCGCGTGCGCGTGCTCGTGCGAGTGCGCGTGCGTGTGCGCGCGGGCGTGCGCGTGCGCGTCCGCGTTATTATTATTATTATTATTATTATTATCTTTATTACAACTATACGGATTTATATACAATGCACTTAACGATTGGTAACATTTGTTTATACCTAGCTAATAACAAGTTAAACATATTTGCGATGATACTTATGTATCTAAGGTTAAATGTTATATATATTCTTTCCTGCTTACAAGGTCATGTCATTATGCCATACAATGGTCTCTGATTCATTGACCGTACATAATTCACTGTTTACACGCGACCAGTATTTAAAGGTTTCGATTGTTCCTTTTCCTAAATGCCAAAAATAGTCCTGTATGATTCTGCTTCTGTCTCTGCTAATAAAAGAGGTCTTGAAGTTTGCGGGATGGTGTTCATTTTTCATGGCATCTATGGTCAGGTGGTATATAGTAAACTTTGACAAATTTATTATGTAATTTGTTACTGCATGAGCGCTCGTGCGACTTTTTATTCCGCCTAAATACACGGAGTCTTCTATAGTGTTTATGTTTAGCAATCTCTTTATCATTTTTGACACTCAGTCCCAAACTTGTAGTGTATACGGGCATCCTAGTATCATGTGATATGCGTTACACCTTACTGTTGGGCATTGGAGACATGTATCAACGTTCCTCATTTTTGCATGATTTAGAAAAATTGTATCAGCCAACCGATTTTTTGAAAATCTCCATGCTATTTCAGACACGTGTCCGGTTGTTAAACTATTAAAAATAGTTTGCCAATGTGTGGTACTTTGTGACCAGTAAGTGGTTAATATCTGCTGGTCTTGCAGTTGGAAAAAGTTCGCTGTTAGTTTATTTTGCAGCTTTTTCCGTGAGTTAGAGCTTAATTCGTGATCTCGATTCTGGTACTTGAAAACCAAAACACTATTATAACGAGAGGGCATTGAGTCATGTTCAATAAACCACTCGTTAAAGGTAGCTTTAATCCTCTTGTAATGGTTTATCAATTCCTTTTCCAATATTTCACACGGTGTTTGTAGACGTTCAAGTAAACGGCATTCTTGTAGCCATGTACCACCAGATCGAAGATCGCTTATCTTAATGAATCCTTCTTGTTCCCAAACCGATGTAAAAATTGGTGGAATCGTTCGGGGGGATAACGTAGACTGTAATGTGGGAACTTTTGAATGGTCGAAATTCTTGATACTAAGGTCGGATTGCTGAGTAGTCTTAATTACATCCATAATAAAATCAGATAGACTATGCTTTTGTGGTATTTTTTTTTCTAAAAACAACCACTGCCAAGTTAAGCCTAGAGAATCTGCTTCCCTTAAAGTGTGATCAACAATAATCTGCCATTATTTTTCCACGTTAGTGCCTATTAACCTTTCTGCCAGCCATATTCTTATAGCTTTTACTTTTGATGGAATGTGAACGACCCCTAGTCCTCCTTGTCGAATGGGGAGACATAAATGATTTTGAGAAACCCAGTGTTTCCCTTTCCAAATAAAGTTATTAATCTTTCTTTGTAAACAAAGTTATTGTTGATGCGTTATGGGTAGGCAATGAAGAGTGTGCCATAGTTTTGGTGCAATGAACTGATTCACGATGGTTTTTCGCCCTATAATTGACACTGAAGGTAATCTTCTTTGCCACTTCATTATTGAGATGTCCAGGTCGTGTGAGAGGTCGTTGAAGGATTGAATTGAATCTTGATGAGAATCATTCGATAACTTGATCCCTAATACTTTTATATGGGATGACCAAGTAATCCCAAGTGGGGTATCCTTTCGGTTCTTCCACGCGCCTGCCCAAAAACCGTTACATTTCTTCAGATTTAATTCTGCCCCCGATTGTTCCGCGTATATATTATAACAACTAACCAATACTTGAAAATCGTCATTATTAGAAGTTAAGAACGTGACATCATCCGCGTAAGCACTCACTTTTATATTAGTTGGTGTTGGAGAACTGGGAAAAAGGAATCCTTTTAGGAGTGACCGAGATAACGACAGGAAAGGCTCAAAAGCAATAGAAAAAAGTGGCCCTGATAAAGGACAACCTTGTCTAATTCCGCTTTGAAACTCTATAGCGCTTGTTAATAATGCACCTACCCTTATATGACATAGTGTTTTTGTGTACAGCAGTAAGAGCGCAATTACTGTTTTCGATGTTGATTTGGGTAACTGTTTCATTTTGATTGTCGCTTGTGTCATTTGATAGAATTTACTTTTCAAAATGTTCCAGAAACACGTATAGAATTGAACCGTTAATCCATCTATACCTGGGGCGCTATTTTTGTTTAAGCCCTTAAGCGCTATTGTTAATTCGTCTACAGTAATTGGTCTGTCCGTGTCTCCCCTTTCTACTTCAGATAGCGTATTAAGGTTTTCGTACAACGAACTAGATTGTTTGACTTTTATCGATTCTTTGCCATATATTTTTCGAAAATGGCCATTTACCACTTTACATAGCTCCAAAGGATTTTCGATAACTTCATCTTCGTGTCTCAAATTCGTAAGGGGTTTGAAAACTGATTTTATTTTTTTATTCAATGTTGGGCGGTCGTATTGAACAAGCGTTTCATACTTTGTTGCCATTAAGTGTTTTTCGCTTACTCGATGGTATGCATCTTTTGTTTTTTCGATTAAATCGTTTATGTGTTTCTGTTCGATTCCATTTCCGTTGCCTTGGTTGAATGTTTGTAATTGCTTATTTAAGTTTTGAATGTCATGGTATTTCTTTTGTTTAGTCTGTCTCTGATAGAGGATAACGACTTCCTTAATCTTCAGTTTGAGTTGATCCCACCAAGATACTATTGTACCATCGTCGATATTGGTAGTGCATTCCGACAACAGAAAAGTGTTCATGGCTTCGATGAAATTGTTGTCTTCAAGTAAATTATTACTGAATTTCCAATAGGGTGTTTGGTTGATCGTGGTGGAAAAGGCAAATGAAACAGAAAGTGCCATATGATTTGAGAAAGAACTGTGAATCGTAGCTGATCTTAATGAAGGAATTAAGTTGTTAGAACAGTATATTCTATCGAGACGAGAGGCTTGATTTGGATTGCCTTGCATAATGTGTAAAACCTCCTTTCCCGTTATGAAAAAATCGCCAGCAATCTGCGAGATTGGCTTCTCTAAAGAAAAAACTCAAATTATTTGAAAATTCGGGATTCCTTTCTATCGATCCATGTCGATCCTTCCGAGGATCTTCGGTGGAGTTAAAATCTCCGCCCATGATTGTATTGTTATTTATTTTTATAGTACTGACTATTTCATTTAATTTTGATAAAATTTGTGTGGCTGAATTGATGTTGTGTGGCACATAAACATTAAGTAAGGTCCATCTCGTATTATTGATGGAGACTACTAATTTTTGTGCATACGACTCGACTAGCACGGTGTGTTCGATTACGTTAGCTTTTAAGTTCCCCTTGATCGCTATAAGTGTGCCACTATAGTTAGTGATGTGCTTATTTACATAGAAAACGTCGGGTGAACATTTTAGAGCAGCAGGTAAATCTGAAAAATTAGACTCTTGAAGCAAGATAACATCTGGCGAATTTACATCTAAAAACGCAGTTAATTCAAAACATTTAAATTCATTCCTTAAACTTTTAGCATTAAGAGTAATTACTTTTAAGCTTTCCATTGATAAAGTGTTTAATGAAGAATGCTGTCAGAACTGTCTTTTGAACTGCGCTCCAACGATCCTCTTGGAGAGTCTATCGGTGATGTTGGTATCCCTTCTCTACTTAAATCTCTTTTTATGTAGTTTATTAACCTCTTGCATCGTTATTTTGTGCTTCTTTGTGAAAACTTGGGAATAACCTGTTTTATTAAGTAAATTATTTGGTCGACATTTTCTGTATACTCCCTTGCCATTTCTAATGGAGTGTTACAACCTCTCACGCGATTTAAAAAATCTGAGAACGTAATGTAGTCTAATGCGTGCTCTTTATTTTCTTTCCAAATATCTTTGATTTCTTCGTATTCTTCAACAACCGGTTGTTTATCCAGCCTTTGTTTTTTTGTTTTTGGTTTAATACTAGATTGACTAGGGGTGACAAAACTAACCAGTTCATTTACAGATTCTTGGCTACTTATATCTTCTCTGAATTCAATTTCATTAATCTCTATATTCCTATCTTCTGGTAGAATATCGATCTCATCTAGATCTTGTACATGAGTTGTGTGGGATGTTGAGGCCGTTGCTGGATAAGGACGCTTATTTATATTACTTACTCGAATGTCTGGTAATGTATCAACATACGTACATTTCGACGCTATGTGACTAACTTCTTTACATTTAAAACACGTAACTTTTTCATCCGAAAGGAAAATTCTGTAGTCTTCATCTTCAAAGGTGATTAGAATAGATGTTGGTACATTTTGACTTTCACTGTCATTGGCAACAAATACTTGACGTCGAAAGCTATAAACATGTAAGTAATCTTGCAAACCTATACCTGCGCCAATAAATGATAATGGAGAAACTAACTTCAAATTAATCTTTTTCAATTCCGTTTCAATTATGTCATGAGGTATACAGGGCGGAACATTAGATAGAACTATCCTTTTTGCTGGAAGTATTAATTTTTTGGCTGGTACAAAGATTTCGTTTACATCAATTCCCCCAAATTCTTCTATAAAATTATTTACGCACGCGTGCGTGCTGCGTGCGTGCGTGCGTGCGTGCGTGCGTGTGTGTGCGTGCGTGTGTGAGTGCGCATGGGTGCGTGAGTGGTGGGCGTGCTTCCGTGTTTGTGTTGTGTGCGTGCGTGCGTGAGTGGGTATAGGCGCGCGTGTGTGAGTTGTGGGTGTTTGGTTTTTACCAAATATTTTTGAAACAAAGATATAAAGATACCAACACATAAACGTTAAGCATACAGGTTAATTATGTTCTATGCAATTTTTTAATACAACGCGTACTTCAACAGCCATAAATTCCTAAGGTAGAATTTAAGTGATCAACGTTATAGGAAATTGTGCAAATTATTTTTTAAAGATTTAATTTTAATTAGCTTTTCTTTGTACAGTTTCTTAATACTAAACCAAATAAATCCAGAAGTTAAATAAGATTTATAATGCTTAAACTGCATTATCGATATTTTGTTCAAGCATGGCTTTGCATTTTTTTTAAAGTTAGCACTGTATACCTATTAACCTCTATCTCACATGAAGTTTTAAACGTCCATCTGACAGATTATTGTTTTTGTTTTACAACGTTGCATTATCTTAAAAAATTATTATTAAAATGTTTTGATTTCTTTTAATTTCCTCGTTGCAGGTTGGTAACTCTAGTGTGGTGCCACACTAGATATTTTTATTCGAATTTTGACTACAGCTTAAGTAATTATTAAAAACATTTTTTTCTACAACCGTTGAAAAATGTGCTCATTTATCAGCTAAAATTAGTGAGCAAAGGTCCTCTTTTCCTCACTAGTGACCAAAATTCAATTTTGCTCAATAGTGAACAAAGTAAAACTGTTTTTACGATAGCATGTCAAGTGTCATTTCTATTTTCTTCCATTTTTTTTACGTCAAATAGGTTTAATTTTTGAAAACAGGTTAAGAATTTTCTAAAACGTGGTTTGCGGGCACAGTATTCGCGTTGTTTTTAACATGAATTCGTCATCAGAAGAATAAATTGTACCGTGGTATGCATTTAGGTATACCTGCGTACTGTTCATCGTCTAAAAGTGCTATGTTATTTTATTTTAACAATCAATGAAAGCACATGGGATTTTTCTTTACGCACAAGATTGCAGAGTTTGGCACTCTTGAGTAAAGTGTCGTTTCCTCTCTCGCCTATTGCGACAGTTTCCGAGCCAGAGAGAAAACGACACTATTTGCTAACTTGTATCGAAAAATAGCTATTTTCGCAGGCGTAGATTATCTGCCTATAATCTATTTGCACAAAATAATTGAAATGATCTTTTGCATAAATTTTTCAATAGTTTATAATCTTTTAATTTAATAACAATTCCAAGTTGTTGTAAGATGGGCGAGATGTATCCAAAGGCGAGTGGTAAATGTTATCTTAATTGACTTTTCCACATCAAGAACATTACTTACTGTTCAATCCTCTGACTAGAGAGATTGAGTAGTTTGGGTTTTAATGTGAGGGATACGCCGTCACTCGTATCAATTGTAGACTAGACCTCACAACCCTGTTTCAGTAATTGAACAAAATGAGATTCATTCAAAGACTGATTTATTTGATACTATTTACACTTTATATACAACTTTTTACATGACGTATTTTATTGTTTGACCTAGTTAGTAGGTCATGTTTTATTCATTTAAGCGCCTTTTTGTGCTTACTAGTTATAATGCACATAGTATATGTGTAATTTCAACCTTACACACTTTTGTATCAGCACAATTGTCGCAATAATTAACCTGCTCTATATTCAGTTTTGCTTACGATTCGTTTTACGTATTTCTTAATTGTTAATTCTACTTATATTTCTCAACTTATTACTAAATATAAAATTACTAAAATTATTAACATTATTAAAATACCCTGTTTAATCTGCAAGATTAAACACTTACCAAGTGACGGAAATATGTCTGTGATGTAAAATACGAGTAGTAAAATTATACAAGAAAAATATATTTTATTTTTTTAAATTTCTACTTTATAGGTTGGAAGGTTGTATGTTGTTTTGCAGCAGATATTTTTCAGTTGCTAAACTGAATTAGACGGAGCTGTGAAAAATGGCGTTTAAAAGTTAGTCATCAAAGTCCGAAAAATTGGAAAATTCATTCATTAGAAAAAAAAATTTTTTCTTTAAAGCTTTATTTACCATTATTGAAATATTTAGGTTTGACGCAAATTAATAAATAACAAAATTGTATGCGGAAATACCGAAGACGTTTAAGCTAACTTACTGTTTTCTGTTCTTTTTAAATATGCAAACGAATTTTCAAAATTCTGGAATACAGAATGTGGTTTGTAAGTGAATCACGTTTGGTAATTATTTTAGGCCGGACTTGGATTCCAATTCTTATTTATAAGCTATTCGTCCCCCCATATTGAGTAAAGAATATATGAACCACCTACTAGTGAGTTTTACCGTCATATCACTATTCACAAACATTCCGATACGTTGACGACATCTTGGTTATATGACCACACCGTACAGAACAAATCGACAAGTTTTTGGAACATTTAAAAAGCGAATACACCAAAATCAAGTTTACCATGGAAGTGGAGGACTGCAAGCTGCCATTCGCTTGATCGCACAGTGTACAGGAAGGCCACCCGTACAAACAGATACCTTAACGCCAAATCTCACCATCATCTGGCGCAGCTGCAGTCGGTTGTAAAAACAATGCTGACTCGCAGACTCAACTTATGGAAGGGACGAGGTGATAACACTAAGAACGGTACTACTGCAAAATGGATTTACAATGAGGATTGCCCGAAATGTGTCAAAACCACGACTCACAATGGAGTAAGAACCACCCAGCCAAGATCACGCTTTCTTCTGTAAACGGAACAATAGCCAAGATTGCAAAAATCCTCAGCGGACACAGCACACAAATAACGTTCAACATGGACAGACATACACCTTCAGTGCTTCCAACATCGAAAACCAAAATTAGCTTGGATGAACAACCATACCTTATGGAACATGTGACAAGGTATACATAAGACGAAAAAATAGGAGGATCAACGCTAGATAAAAGGCTGTGACGAGGAAGACACCTAATTCTTCTCTAACGCAGCATGTAGACAGTACATTACACACTATAACGTTTGAAAACACGACGATGATAGCCAACATCAAAAACGTGGCAAAAAGGACCATCCTAGAGGCCATCGAAATTGAGAGGCAGGTACAGAACATTAACACACGAGACGATTCTCAAAAATTGCCCAATATGTGGAAGTTAATATTCGCCAAACCTCGCCCTTGCAAGAACAACCTATACTAACAGCTCCCATAACTGACCGATAGAAATCAATACCGAGAAAACGGAAAATGAGAAAGTAGCCAAAGTGAAAGAAGTGAATTGCTAAAATAAACTCAACTATCACACTGTTGTTTGGGAAATCTGCACAGGCTGAGATACACAACACACACACACACACACACACACACACACACACACACACACACACACTCGCACATACACACACGCCACAACTGTACAAACCCGCTAACACACTTACGCATGCACGAAAAGCGTGCTTTTAAATCATTGACACTGCGATTAAGATTAAAATTATTAAAATTAAGATTGCATAGAATATGATTTATGTATAATTTTGAATTTTATATGATGGAAACAACCATGATATGATGATGATGATGATGGTGGTGTTTATATATGCGTACGGAAGTGCGTGCGTGCTTCCGTACATGTGTGCTTGTACTTGTGCGTATACGTCACATACGCACATTTAATTAGCGTCCTCAAATTTACAGCTTGAAGCCATTAATGGGATACCTGGTGGCTGAGGAAAAACAAAATTGTATAATATTTCAGAAGATATCAAGGAAGCTCGAACTCAGTCATTATTTATACTGCCTTGCACTAGGCAAATCAGCGAAGAAATGTCACTTTTGGGGTACAAGGATTCAAAATATATCTTACAAAGTGTGGGATTGGACATATTGGAAATTGCACTGATTTTGTGTGTTCAATATTCCATTTCTATGCTAAAAATCTACTTATTTATCGTTACTACGAACAAAATATTACTCAATAGTACGCTTTTTTACAGGGTGGTTCAAAAAGGGTGCGTCACCTCTAAGCTGGAGAGATTAGATACCAAAATATTATGTTTGAGCTCATTATGTCGCTGGTTTAAGAGATACAGGGTATTGAAGGAGTACATTTTATTCTGAGATTTATCTATAATTGAGAAGGTTTTGATAACATGAATCTGAAAATTGGTAGTGATGGGTTTTTTGGTGTGAGAATTACGAATTTGAAGCTTATTTTGACGTTACTCCTAGAGGGCTCTAGTTTGACCGTATTATTTAGGTGAATCACAACATACTGTTTTTATTTGTTGAGCTATTCTTGAAAAAATCCAAAAGACTGTTCCATTCTACATAAAGAAGTGCCTTTGTTTAGGTCGCCTAACTTTATCGGTTTCTGGGTTATTTCCATTTAAATGTTTCAATGTCCATTAAAATTAGTCCGAGCAAGAACACAAATCATCTCTCTGGTGGAAAAATTACTATATCGCTGCATTTTTTGATTAACTTTTTTTAAGGATGATCAACAAATAAATAAATATATTTTGATTTACCTAAATAATACAGTGAAACTAGCGCCCTCTACAAACAACGTCAAAATAAGCTTAAAATTCGTAATTCCCACACCACAAAACCCAACACTATCAATTTTCAGATTCACGTTATCAAAACTTTCCCAATTATTGACAAATTTTAGAATAAAATTTAAACTTTCAACACCCTGTATCTCTTAAACCAGCGACATTCGTATAAGGTATGATGAGTTCAGACATAATATTTTGGTGTATTATATCTCCAGCTTTGTGTTGGCCAATTCTTTCTCATTCACCCAGTATACACGTACCCAATTGTTAAATCAGGCTTCTTCATTGGGTTTCCACATTTTATAAATTTGTTTGACACTTTATACTCTGTTCCATTTTATTTTGCATTACAGCAAGCCATCATATTTTTTGCTGTAGCGGTATTCTCATTTGACAAATGGACAAATCAATTTGACTCCGTCCTGTCAAAGATAAGCATGCTGTGTTCCCTACTCAATTAACTCATATGATGATTAATAATAATTAATAATAATTTGTTGTGAAAATACCAAAAGTCATTACAAATGTACAAAGTTGCAAATTTGAAGGAGTTATAAGTACCTTAAACGTAGTGCAACGAGGAAAAGTAATGGAGAACTTATCGTAAAGGTGTCAGATACATTTCAAGTACGTGGGCATATTAAATATGTATTTGGTTTTAGGTTTCATACCGAACTATCCAAGACATCATGACCTCAAAATCTAAATCTGAGTTTCAAGATTTCACCTTTCGGAAAGATACATAGCAATTAATTTGACAATTTAATTCGAAAAATGGACATTTTGCTTTGGACAAATTGTATCATCACGTAAAAACAGATTTTGATTGGCGGGGGTCGAACGACAATATTTAGAATTTCGAAATCAATGGCTTACAGAGACAAACGTGTCAATAGACGGACAATTATGTGTGGAATGAAGGACACCGTTATAGTCCAAGTTACGTTTTTGAGAAAATTTCTGCAGTTACAAAGTTTAGCCCAAGATGTCAGATGTGCGTATCTAGACGAAACGTGTATTTATCAAAATGGTTCAACTGTCCATCGTTAGGTGCACGATTCTGAAGTAATCCATCAATAATTAAAAATGAAGGTAAAGGATATGCCATTTTAGACACGGGGTATAATTAAGGGTTCTTGGAAAACTACCATTATTTACCCATTTTGTTACATGTTTAAACGGGGAGCTGGAAGAAAAACGAAGAAGGAAAGGTATCTCTGCTCATTAACAGCTAGTGAGCACACCGAACTAGCCCAAAAGTGTTGGTAAGGGCGGGGTGAGAGAAGAAGGATGTTTGATATGCCGGCGCCAAGAGCCGCTCCCCTAGGTAGAGCTAAGATTCACCGCTGTCTCGACTCTTGGACAGTGGTGCAGAATGGAATGAGCAAGGAGATTGTAGGAAAAGGGAAGTACAAGAGGAAATAGGAATAATAACACTGCTGTAGTGCGAAATAAACAACTGTACATTTTATTTTTAAAATAAAAAAAAACTAAATAGTTGAGGATGTGCATCCAATTAATCCACAACAACAAAGAATATATGTAAATAACCCAAATGTACAAAAATAATTAGTCAATACCGTTCGCAAGCCAGATAGTATGGTTCGACACCTGCGAACCAGTAATTGTTTAATTAATCCTAGAAACCAAAACTTAAATAATTTCCCTTTTTCAAGGGAAGGCCTTCCTTTGTATAAACTAAAAGAGAAACATATGTTTTGACGCCCCTTTCAAGAGAGAAAGAGAAAAAAAAGATTAATAATTAATGTCTACACCAATGCAATACAAACATATGTTTATATAACGGTAGTGAAGCTACTTTTACGCATCCCAATTAAAGTGATGCTGCGCACAACACAAAAATGGCAGTCAAAATAGGTACAGTTAAATGGTACCATTATAATTACAAAACAAAATGAAGGAAGAAAATAATGGTAAAAGAACAGGTAATTATGGTCATGTGGTTGTGAAGTGAAAGATTAAGGATATGGTGATAGCAGGTATACAAATATAGGTTAAGATATTGTTATAACAGACTAATTGGTTTAAGTACTTTAGCATTACTTATCTAAAGATTTACACAATAATTATGCAGTTAAATCTCATGTGATAATAGAAAAAGGAATGATCTAACCTTTATATAAGCAGGTAGTAATTCTGTTCAGTCGATGCAGAAGTTGTCACGATCCGGTTTTATATTAGTTACGATTCAGAAGTTAAACCAGAATGTAGATATATGGAGGTATTAGTTGAAGTGAAAAGTAGAAGGTACTTCGTTGAAGCCAAAATAGAAGGCAATTAACATTATGTAAGTAAATAATCTTTGTTCGTTACCCCTTAGATGGAACGGGCCAAATGTGAGTCTATCGAAGTGCTTTCCTTTCTTTACGAAAGCATCAATAATTCGTGTTTTGATTAAAACGTCTTCAAACGCTAGGAAAGAAGTCAATTATTACTAACAAATCAGAGAAATTCACTGGTAACTTACTCGATCTTGCCGAAGAAAATTTTTCTAAAACCGCTTGTAAGCGAGCAACAAAACTTGCAGATAATAATTAGAAAAGCACCAATTGTTTTATTGCAAATTATGCTTCTTGAAGATATATCCGATTATTTAATCCTTGGCCAAGTGGACGCCACAGGAAAGAAAGAAGACGTAATTTTTATGTTAAAGTTGTATTATTCAAAATCTCTTATCAATATTTTATCTATATCATTAAAACCAAAAATTCTAAATTGTGATTTCTCCACTAACGCCATCTAGAGAGGACTTCTAAAAGTTTGTAATATAATTCACCTTAATTACCTATATTTTAGGATACGTCAGTAGAGGGAGTAACAACGTAGATTTTAAATGAAATATTATTTAAATGTGAATTTATAACGTTTGAATAACCAAAGGTACGAAAATTTATATTAGACTAGTAGTAACATTATTTGGAAATATTATGTGGTTCAAGTTATGAACAGAAACAACGTAAGCATTTCTAGAAAGAAGGTTTGAGTAAACATGTACAACTTGTACAGAAATTTATTGTAAAGTAACAAAGTAACTTAAATAAACAAAACCCCAAATTATTTCGTTACAAATTCGAAGAACGAAATAGGGATTATCATAAAACTATGAATGACGATCGAATTCAGAATATGGTGATCAAACAGTGCGGTCCAAACTACCCGGAAATAGTGTGGTGGTTATGGATAATGCACAGTATCATTCGGTGCAATTAGACAAGCTACTCTCATTTTCTAAGAAAAAGATCAGCTGCAGGAGTGGTTGGTTATGCACGGGGTCTAATTTGAGAGTAAAATTACAAAACAAGCAACTGTGGAACAACGTTCAACCTTTTAGATCCCAGATATGTGGTTAATAATATTTTGATTAGGCGTGGGTATGAATCTGTAAAAATTATTCCAGTAAGAAAATTTGTTCTGACCCTCCATCAAAGGTAGAGTTTAGTAATTATGGTGTTTATCCAAATTTTTTCTATGATGTGGCAAAATTTTTGTTTGTACACGGAAAAGATTATTTCAAATAATTGGGTAAAATATATAGTAAGTTTTTCGATTGAAAATATCAGTTTTACAGCACCAGGACAATCCGATTCAGATTTAGATAATGATATAGGTTCAGCTTCTTCTGGTAATACACTGCAATTTTATTAAACATACATTTAAGTATTCGGTGTTCGTTAGGTCTTATGGTCAATTCCATTTTACGACTTAAATGGATACATTTCTTGTTACTTACTTTCATGCTAACGTAAAAGTCAAGAGAAGTACGACCCATCAAATTTGATCACGGAAGCAAATCTTCACATTGGATTACACATGAAAAAGCGCTGTGGCTTTCCTGGATCGGTTAAATTAAATGAATACATATTGTTGTTCTGGTTACATATTGACTTTGTGACTGAAGAACTAAGTTTGCATATAAACATAGGTGTAGGGTAAGTACACGATAAACTAAACACTTTACAGGTACGGTAGACTTGAAGAAGGGGTTCGCTTTGAAGTCTGGGTTATCGCGATAAGCGATCAGGATCGAATACAGGTTCAAGACCGTTAAGAAGTAAAGTTTTCTCTTAGCCTGAGAACGGCGGGATCGTTAAATAAACAGGCATTTAACAAAGTGTTAAATAAGGATTTCGCTATCCTCTGGATTTATCACGATAAGTGAGCGGGTATGACCAATCTGAAAAATCTACAATTTCCGTTTTATGTAGGTAATTGTACGGAATTTTAGGTGGTGGCAAGTGAAGCTTGCCCTCAGCGAAGTCCAACACAAAAATTAAGACTCTTTCGCAAAAAATAAATTTTATTCAAAAAAAATTATAAGTTACGGCATGTTATTTATTGTTCGGTGACACTCTTGGACGGGCTGCGGTCGACTCTGGTTCCCGCAAGGGTTAGAAAACGGATTCGGGTGCCACCCAAAGATAAACTATTGTCCAGGCGGTCTTTGGGTCCACCCCTGAACGTGTACGGCTTCCATACGGCTACCTCGGTTTACCCAGTGAAGCATAAATTCAGGGTTGAATCCTCACGAAGATGTACCTAAAACTCAATTAGTACGGACGGACAGCGGATACGGTACACAAAGGTCACCGGTTCCCTTGACAAACAAAATTCCTATACCAATGATGGATGAAAATGAATGATTCTTAATAAATATGATTACGGTTTAATCAAAACGGTGGTCCGTAGCAAAGTAACTTTTGCTACAGGTATCAAACCAAATGAACTAGATTTTGAACTTAATTACATAGCTCGTCTTTATTAATTTTAATTAGATTAATCACTTGTTAACCTACTCTTTACCGCATAATATCAATTCGTACGCAGTGAGAACGAAAGAAAGATAAAGATTTTGGCAAAAGCCCTCACCTATATAGAGTATACATTTAAAAGTGGAGAATGGCAAGAAATTCCACAATTTTAACTACGAGGCGACAGCGTAACAATTTGTTTTAATTAATATTAAATCAATCAGCGAACTAATATTTCTTTCAACGTTCTAAAATTACTACTTGTAAACTAACAGAGCGTTTGATATAAAATTCGACCAGTTCTATTAACAAAAAATACTTATTCTATCTACCGGTTTAATTAATAATTAATAATACTTATATCAACTCAAAATTAGGCAATTTCAGAAGCTGGTTACTGCTTGACACATCTGTCGGTGTTCGCGTTATTTAAATATATAAAATTTTATACAATAGGAAAAGATTAGATACATTCTTTTCATTGTATGTAATTGAAACGCATAGAAAGTATTTCAGATTTTAACTTTAATTATTTATATTGAAACTGCTATTTAACAATTCAATTTTTACTAACTGAATTTACTAATTTATAAGGGCGGAATTAATTATTACTTGTTTCTATTAATTTAAAACTCTCTTAACTAGATTGATCGGATTTCAAAGTCTATCTGTATTACTAAAAAAGGTTTTGAATGTAGTTTTCCATTGCTCAACATGTGTGTTTGAATATAAACTGAATTACTACTTATCAAGTTTTAATTTCGGAATAACAAAAAGAAAACTTGCATTTATATTAACGGTTATTTATAGTACTTGATAAGTTTTAATTTTGAAACAAAGAAAAATCTCTATTTACAATTAACGGCAATCTCTTACATTTTTTCCGTTCAACATAAATGAATTGATTCTGAATAACTAACTTTTGCAGTATAATTATTTGACCTTTATTACGGGTCAATAAATTACTTAATTTTACTTGTATCAATATTCAACGGCGAGTACTTAATTAATCTACGAACTTAATTACGGTGTTTTTGTTGGCGGAGTAAAAAGGAAAAAAAAACTAACTTTCACATTATAGACGTTCAAGGTCTGCAGACTAAAATTTACTTTGCTTCAAACAAGTCTCTGGAGATTCAACGATTTTCGTACAAACAAAGTCTGAGGCAAATATTCGCCGTCTATGTAAAAGCAATGCTTAGCACTAAACTCGCTTAACATATGACTTTCATATGCACCGTACATAAAATAATACAATAACTTTAGTAACTATGGTTAATACGTCTGTTTCGCAAATTTTTGTGATTTTTTATTTCTGTGCATAAAAATAGTAAATGCCGCGTTGAAAAATATATCATGGAAATTGAGGATGAGATTTTTTAAAGGACGACATTGATATTTTAGACATAACAGGTTTTGGTTTCCCTCAGCGGCTCTAAGACCGAATTACATTGCAGATATGTATAATATCGTTGACTGAAAACTTATATATGATTTTTTACTCAATGATAATATCAGTTTTATTCGAAGATTTAGATTAACGAAACCTACCGTGCTATCTTTGAAAACTTTGAACTTTCAGGTAAGTCATATTTATTATTATTTTCAGAAATAATTCAGTCACTCTATAAACCAGTTATTAACTACACCAAATAAATATTGCCGATTCGATGAAAATGAACCAAAGCACAGCTTCTGGAATTGTAAGCGTGAGGAAATTGCTGGCTTAAAGAATCGTTATATTCTAATGCCCAATGCTCCAGAATAATTTTTACCAAATAGCAAGATTTCCTTATGTCATAGAGTGTTTTATTCATATTCTGAAATCTAATCCACATTTTGTTTAAGGGGGGAGGATGGAGAAAGGAGGGGGCACGTTTTAAATGTAAAATACCTTTCGGTCAGAATTTAACCAAATTTTGATATGTTCTAGAACTTGACCAATTGATCAAATATCTTCATTGCCCAAAGCTCAAAGCTCAACAGTTTTGATTGGACATTTTGCCAATATTAACGCAAAACTTAGTGGAATGTTAATTTTTGTGCTACTGGTTACAAACTTTTCTTTACTTTCATTATTTTGTACATACACCTGATACACAGGGTGAGACCAAATATATGTATCTGAAAAGAATTATACGGTGGTATTGTTTTGATATTTTGGTGAATGAAATTAACATATATATATATATATATATATATATATATATATATATATATATATATATATATATATATATATGTCCATTTAAATTATTATTGCAAGTTAAGTCCCTAGACGTCCGTTATACAGTTTCATTTCTTTAATAGATTTAATTGAGTATTATTATACTTCCCAGTTAATTTTCTAATAACTTAATTGATATGTCTATACTAAAATAAACTATTTGCTTACTGTATATACCTACATAATAGTCACGATGTGTTTATACTGATACCGGGTGTCCAAGTACAAAGGACCAAAGCGAAAATTAACTAGGTAGTATAATAATACTCAATTAAATCTATTAAAGAAATGAAACACCCTGTATAACGGACGTCTAGGTGACTTAACTTGCAATAATAATTTAAATGGACATATATATGTGTTAACTTCCATTCACAAAAATATCAAAACAATACCACCGTATAATTCTTTTCAGATACATATATTTGGTTCCACCCTGTATATCAGGTGTATGTACAAAAATAATGAAAGTAAAGAAAAGTTTGTAACCAGTAGCACAAAAATAACATTCACTAAGTTTTGCGTTAATATTGGCAAAATGTCCATTTTATGATTGAAAGTATCAAATAGTGATATTGCAGACCCTGTATATCAAAAACTGTTGAGCTTTGAGCTTTCGGGCAATGAAGACATTTGGTCAATTGGTCAAGTTCTAGAACACATCAAAATTTGGTTAAATTCTGACCGAAAGGTATTTTACATTTAAAACGTACCCCCTCCTTTATAGAAGCAGAAAGTTATATTTCTCTATTAATGTTCAGTTAGTGTGTGACAGTGACTTCAAAATTAATAATATAGTAGCAAGATGGCCAGGTTCAACACATGATGCTACAATTTTTAACAATAGCCGAAGCTGGTGAATTTGGAA
This sequence comes from Vesta saturnalis, assembly GCA_036346205.1. Lineage (NCBI taxonomy): Eukaryota > Metazoa > Arthropoda > Insecta > Coleoptera > Lampyridae > Vesta > Vesta saturnalis. The sequence goes on along the minus strand of JARFJB010002153.1, from coordinate 326,256 downwards.
GTGGCATTCTGCTGGGTTAGCTTATGAAATTTTTTATTTTGTGAAAATTCCCCCTTAACTCGTATTTACCTATTCCAATTGCAAATTCAATAACACACGCACAACAACTATACAACGATTCGCATATTCGTACAATAAATTGTGTAAAAAGGACAATTGGGGTATATAAAAGAATATTTTCGGCTTTATGTTATTGATTTCGATGTAATCTTAATAATACATTAACTGTAACTGTTGCCACAGCAGTGCTACACAATATAGCCTTAACTATGCAAGAAGATCTTTCACCCTTACCTGAAGGTATAAATTCTGAACAATTAGACTACTTAGTTAAGGAGAGTTCCTGATATAAATTTGCATCAGAACATTATGTATGATTTCAGAAATGACATTGTCAGTAACTATTTTGGTTGTAAATAAACCATAGATTCATATACTTACATATGTAAAAATATGTTAAAAAATAAATCATTGAGAATGAATGAAAATTTATTTGAAATAACACAAAGTTCTACTAGTGGCCAGGTAGAAGTTATACAAAGAAAACAACTAACCCAAACCCAACTTCAAAATATTACGCACTTTGTTTTTTTCCGTATATTTCAATTTCAAGAAGTTCTATTTCTAATTTGCACTTTTTTAGAATTAGATCATTTCCTGTTTTCAAATGTAGTAATTGGCCATCGAGAAGCTGAAGTCTTTTATCCAGCAATAAATCATATTTTTTGGCGATGTCAGATGATGTTATGGGTTTAACAATGACGGCCAATGTTCTTCGATTTGTACTTTTGTTTTGACATCCACGAAAAAAAATGTTATAAAGTGTTACACTAACCTATCTAAAAATTTGTATTCATAATATTATTCACAAGGAACCTTAGAATTCATTTTTTTTATTTATTGCATTAAAAAAGTTACTTAAAAAACAGTTAAGTTACTACAAACCTCACTGACTGCAGCTGACTCCCTTCTTCCTAATCCTGATTCTTCTGAGAAACTCAGTAGCATTATCTTGTTCGGTCAAATGAACACATGAAACGTCTGCACCTTCGTCAAATAAGTTTTGTAGTGCCACTGTCTTTGCTTGCAAAATTGACGCTGTCATCCGTTTTAATAATTTTCGCAGGAGGTCCACCACCAAGTAGCATAGCCTCTTTCTTTTCCTCGGCCAACGTTTTCCTTTTTTTCTTATTTTCGTAACATTTTTTTAAACAAGTAGAACTTCTAAAAGTGCTACTGCTGGAAGAAGCATTGAATTCATTTTCAATAGACTTCCACGCCTTTTCATTTTGAACTGAGGATCCTCTCTCTACCTATTTTCTTGTCCTCTGATATACAGGCATACTTATTGCAATAATTTGCAATAAATGCCCTTTTTCTGAAATTGTAAAATTGGGCACTCGGTAATTCTTTGTACAACTCATATTTAATTGTCAAATAATGTGTTTCGTGAGAGCAAGCTAAAGAAAACAACGAGAAAAGCAAAAATTTAAATTATAATTATCAAAACCATTAAAAACTAAAATTATAGGTTAGAAATATTGGAAGAATACTCCAACTTGTCACTTTTAGCGTACGTTGCCAAATTTATCTCCGGCTTAGCAAAGCGTTATTTACTCTACTGCGGTGATGACATCATAACCTAAGCGTACCTTTATACGTAACCCTGGCTTAACTAATCTGCGCTTTATACCCAAAAGTGTACGTATGCGCCTAAAAGTAGCATGAATAACGTTGCAACGCTGCATTAGTTTCAATTTAAAAAATATATTCTACAATTTTCCACGGTAGTAACTTTTTGTTCTTTCGACATTGCCACCATACTCCCTAGATTTCTATGGCCTGCTCCATTTCAAACTAAACATGATGAATAGTATAAAGTTTAAATACATCGTTAATGACGACAATATTCGTTATAGAAACGTATAAATTTTTTTATCTTAAAACATTTGATTTAAAAACCCAAAATCTACCTGTAATGCCGGCCATTCGTTTGAAGAACTTCTGCAACGTTTGGAGCTAATTTATTAATATTAAAAAGGAAAAAATCTATAGGCCAAAAATACTCAAAATAGAGAGCAAATATAAAATTGCTGGGATAGTGCTGACTGAACAAAAATTTGTCGAAGTGTTACAGCAGCAAATCAAATAGTTATTATTGCAACTAATATTCTGCCGAGCTAAACTGAAAGGTCCTATTTGGTCAATATGTCATTTTGAATAAAACGCAATTAACTTTAGTTTACTGTGCCATCCTTGTTATAAATGGAACCAAATTTAAGTTTCGAATGGACATTTGTTACAAGCGCATAATTCAAAAAGATATATTAGAAAAATATATCCTTAATAATAATGCTAGTATGACTTTTGACGGTTCAGCTTAGAAATTTGTTGAAAATATCAGATAGGACACAGTTGTTTATAGAAATCTTTTTGTTTCGACAAAACAAAATTACAAAGAAACTACAAAATCTAAATATTCTAGTTTTCGTCTTCCCCATCAGGTACATTTTCTATGGGCAGTTTTTCCCAAAATGTCTGCCTCTTGGGTTGGAATTATTTTTCCCAAATTATGTAATAAATCGTCCTTCCTGATTGACTTATCCCTCAGTTAGATTCTCGCACAGAGGGTAGTATGATCTCACTTTTAAAAAAGTTTGCTGTTAAAAAATTGGGTTCTTTAAACTCTCCCGTATTAAAAGCTCATACTTGAATGTTCTCTCACCCCTACAGAACGTTACAAGCGAAATATTTTTTAGATAGAAACGAGGTGTAGTCTTTAGCAATTTATACTTTAAACTAACATCTTTCCAGTTGTAGAAATGACTAAAAGGTAGATTTACAACTTCGGGTTTCTTTATAGCATTTTTCACACAGTCAACAAATTCGTTGAAATCCCAGACAGTTTTGCATTTCTTCAATGATGATGGCAATGGCCAGCAGATATAAACATATGATCACGTTCGAAATATTTTATAGATAAATTTCTTAGATTGACACCTTCAGAGTTTACTATGTGCACAAAGAAGCTAAAAAGGTACCAGTTCTTATTTTGGCCGGAACAATTCTCCAGGCAAATGGTTATAATTTCTTTATCCCTATTCTTAAGAAAGAATGCGTAAAAAGCGAAAATAATACCTATCCTCTTTTTTTGTCCTGATATTGTTTCATGCGATAGGACTCTGAAAGGCCGGGTGGATCTTCCTTTCCCCACAGGAACAAAATTTTCGTTAAAAGCAATAATGCGTCTTGTAAAGATGACTTCTTTAAACATTTGTGCGTTATCAACTTTTGAAGATCCGGAAACTATGAGTTCAGATAGTTTTTCTTGTGATTCTCCATCTTTTTCGCACTCCCTTCTGCCAGAGATATATTTAATTTCGTAATATGAATAATCTGCACATACTGCACTATTTGACGGAGTCTCTGGGTTAACATGATTGGCTTCTTTCTGTCTGGTGAAGATCGTATGATGAACACTGAAAACATTCTTCACATCTAAGTTGCGCATATGATATGCTCAGTTTTGAAATCTTTTGGCGACAAAGTTCATAACTTCACTGACAGTGAGAATTTTTCGCTTTGTAATCATTATACATCATTACAATGGAAGTGTTTGATAACCGGTTGGGTTCATGCTCTCGCCGATAGTGGGATATAGTAGGTCTAAAAGAGTTGATGTGCTCAATAATCGGTTGCTTTCCAATAAATAAATTTAACGCTGGGCGATGCACTCTGTTGTCTTTTTTGGAGACAATTGCATTTAGATCTGTTCCTCTTATATTTTTCATAAATCTATCATTGGTTTTGTAATAACCCAATGTTGCGAAGAAAAAAGTTTTGTACACCTGCACTTCGATCTCATTAGGATTTCTCAGGGAATATTTGTAAGCATTAGTACGACGTGAAGCTGAATCAACAGTATTCTACTTTTTGCTAACTTATTAAATTTATTCTATGGCGTTAAACAGGCAAATTAATAAAAACAATGCCACCTTGTTTTAAACAGGCATTTGAGAATAGAATCACCATAATTATAGATTGCTTTGAAATTAAATTGCAAAAGCCAACAATTGAAAATAAAGTGCACAACTTGGTCTACCTATAAACATTATAACACTATCAAAGTTCTCATAGGGATAACATCAGCAGGCTTGATATCTTATATTTCTCAAGCAGATGGTGTAATCAATTAAAGCCATTTGTTCAGGAATTGACCAAACTTCACATGGGCTTTACTGTATTAAAGCAAGTAACAAAATACTTACAGATTTACATTGCAATGTAAAGGCACAAATATCTGTTTATAAAATCTAACCTAACTATAATAATAATTTTTACCAATTAACTATGAAATACCTTAACATTATACACTTAACACTACAATAACTCAATTATCACCATTTTTTCTGGAGAGAACACTCAAAAATCGCAGCAAAACACGTAGGTTCCTATGAAGCGCTAACACAAGTTGCCAGCTGTTAAAGGCGGAGTTTGTGACGTCGGTACTTGAAAATGCCTAATAGACAAACTTACTACATAATCAACCATGGATTTTGCTAACTGGTAAGCAGGCTTCCATTCAATCTTTGAATTTTCCTCATCTTCATCTCTGTGCTCCTCTGCCGACGGCACTTGTTAGTTGTTACACATATCTTCTTGTTCCGGATGGTAATCAGGATCCGTGCATAAAGAAGCATTTTTTTGAACTTGAGAATACGTTGAGTTGAGCTTGTACGTTGTCTAAGTTGTTGGATTAGTGCAAAAGTCACTAGATGTTTTCCACGACTGCTGTAAGGGTTTCCGTTCATTCTAGATAAATAAAAATAAAAATCTATTTTTTTTATTTGCCCCCTAGATTTGGGGTGTTTTATTATTACACCAAAAGTATGGTAGCATTAAACGGTTTCTCACTCACCTCAAATCTGATTATGTGTCAAAATTAATTTACCAGTTGCCACATTTAATTGAAAAAAATTGATTATAATAGGGACAGTCAGTTTATAATGCTGAGTTCGTCCTATGTGTTACATAAGACTAATATATCAATATCAAGTTTGTGTCTCCTATCTGTTCGGATAGGACATTTCAGCTTTGTAATTATCAGATAGGATGTGATAGAGTAATGTTTTCGGTTTGTACATATAGGACAAAAAGTAACACCGCAATACTGGTACTTAATAGTACATAGCACAGAGTAGCTTTGAAAAGAAGTTGAGACATGCTTTCCTTTACCACACGCCTTTAGGACAAAAATTGATATTGCGTCAGTTAGAACCTTTCAGCTTAGCATGGCAGTACTAGTCACATCATTTCTTATAGCAGTAAAATATTCCTCCAGAAACTATTGAGTGTAATCTAACTTGTACCATTACTCTGAACACTAAATTTAATTCTAATTCATAATTTTTATTATAAATGTATTTTAAAATAAAGGATTTCTTAAACCTAAAAAACAGTTATTTCAATAACTTTGTTTTCATTGGCCACACTATGAACAGGTTCGTTTTTTACGCTTTCCTGGACTGAAAGGATAAGGATGTAAAATGTTGAATATCATGAAAGGAATATAACAAAAAAATTAGATTTTCTTTATTTATGAAGTGTGTTCAATAACAATGACCTAACTTGAGTGTGTTTTACACCACACCACAAAAAACAAGTATGAATTTCGACTAGAAATTACTCATTTTAGTTTAAACTGCCATAACTTTTAAATTAACCGCCAAATCCCGCTATGAAATCTGCAATAATTTTCTTTAGTTTTTCTTCAGTAGCCTCTGAAAGTTGTCCTTCTTTAGCAATGGCTTCTAGAACATCTTTATGACTTGACCTATAAAATACATATAGATTAATTAATGACGATGTCGCCAGAAATATAACTTACTTAATGTGTTGAGAAAATTCTTGTTCAAAGCTAGTTACTTTAGACGGGTCAAGTTTGTCCAAATGTCCTCTTACACCACAATAAATAATTGATACTTGTTCTTCAATAGCCATTGGAACGTATTGACCTTGTTTAAGTAATTCTGTTAAACGAACACCTCTGTTTAATAATTGTTGAGTAGCTGCATCTAAATCAGAACCGAATTGAGCAAAAGCTGCTACCTCCCGATACTGAGCCAACTCTAGCTTCATAGAACCAGCAACCTTTAAAAACAAACCCATAATGTATACAAAATATTTCTTCACAGTTAAAACATATTACAATTTACCTGTTTCATGGCTTTAGTTTGAGCAGCCGACCCTACTCTTGAAACAGACAATCCGACGTTAATGGCAGGGCGAATACCTTTATAAAACAATTCAGTCTCTAAGAAGATTTGGCCATCAGTAATAGAAATGACATTAGTTGGAATATAAGCCGACACATCACCGGCTTGTGTTTCTATTACAGGTAAAGCTGTTAAAGAACCTCCGCCGTTAGCATCTGACATCTTAGCAGCACGTTCTAATAAACGTGAATGAAGATAAAAGACATCACCAGGATAGGCTTCACGGCCAGGAGGACGTCGTAACAGGAGAGACATCTAAATAAAAGTTTAGACTATTGAATTTTATAAAAAAAATGACCTTACTTGACGGTAAGCTACAGCTTGTTTAGATAAATCATCGAAAATTATCAAAGCATGTTTGCCATTATCTCTAAAAAATTCACCCATGGCACATCCTGAGTAAGGTGCAAGATATTGTAATGGAGCAGCATCTGAGGCAGTAGCTGAAACTATAATTGTGTACTTATCAGCAGCAGAATCTACAAATCTTTTCAAAATTTGCGCAACTGTAGAACGTTTTTGACCAATAGCAACGTAAATGCAATATAATTTTTTCTTTTCATCATCAGCATCATTGAAACGTTTTTGATTAATGATAGTGTCAACGGCTAAAGCAGTTTTACTGTAATAAAAAAAAAGAAATAATGTAACCTCCAGAATGATTTAATTATACCCAGTTTGACGATCTCCAATAATCAGTTCTCGCTGACCGCGACCGATTGGTACAAGAGAATCGACAGCTTTAATACCAGTTTGCATAGGCTCTGTAACAGATACCCTGGGAATGATACCTGGAGCCTTTACACCAACACGCAAGCGAGTTTTGGAATTAAGTGCCCCCTTACCATCAATTGGATTACCTAATAAGTAATTAATTACAAAATAGAATGTGACTAAATTAAAAGCTACCTAAAGCATCAACAACACGTCCTAACAACTCTATACCTACAGGAACATCCACAATAGCACCAGTTCGCTTTACTACATCTCCCTCTTTGATTAATTTATCATTACCGAACACTACAACACCTACATTGTCAGGTTCCAAATTAAGAGCCATTCCCTATAATTCACCGTTTAGTGAAACACAAAAGTATACTAAAAAAATACTTTAATGCCTGATGAAAATGCCACCATCTCTTCTGCTTGTACATTTTTAAGTCCATGTACACGAGCAATTCCATCACCAATACTGAGTACGCGTCCAGTTTCATCAAGGTCTGTGTTGGGAGCAGAGCCTAAAATACGTTCCTCTAAAACTGAACTAATTTCAGCCCCACAATTATTAGCTGTAATATGGATTTTTCGCGAGGCTGCCGAGACAACAACTTCAGTAACCTAACACCAACATATAAATTATTTTAATCTATGATAATTTTTTCTGTTCATATTACATAACAAATCACATCAAAGTTTAGAATTGGAAAAATATTGATCATATCTGGTAGCAGCTTTATTGCAAATTGTTACGTGAAACTGAATTACAAATATTATTAATCAAGTAAATGAGAATAGAGAACCGATTAGGTCACGACGTTGATTTAGGGCAAGAGGTATTTGGAAATTATAATAAAACGTCGTTACATATGCTTAAAAATGTTGCACTTACATGTGAAATTGCATTTGGCAATCGTCTTGCTGCAGAAGCACCTAAAAGTGTAGATAGAAGCGACATGTGTCCTTTTTCTTGGAAAAAACGATGGAGAGCGAGCGGGTGGGATATCAACGATCCCACGATGCGCTAAGTAATGACAAGTTACGTCATTTTGGTGCTATTTCAGTTGTTCGTTTTTTTGTTTAACTAATAAATGTTTCTTTAGATGGAAATTATAACACTAAGTTAAATATACAGCCTTTTAAGCGACAAAAAAACTAATTTGATAAATTTTCGCACCGTCAAATACTATTTTCAGACATAGCCGTCACATAATATTTTTTTTGAAATTATCAACATTGAAAAAAAATAATTCCGGTGCCACCTTATTAACTTTTATTTACGTTCATTCAAAAAACACTTTTTGCATAATTTTTGGTGTAAAAAGTTATCGTTTAGTGAACTATAGTATATTGAAGAAGAAATTTTATAAGACCAGTCTTGAAGCACAAATTCAAGTTTAAAAAAACGAGTAGCGTAGGCACGAAATTTTTAAAGAATGACTGCTTGAAGGTCTTATGAAACACGTTTTTTATGCTATTTTTCTTTAATTTGCCCTTTTTAAACCGATTTTAAACAAACATTTTTACTTACTTGATTTAGGGATTTTTCTGGCGGTTGGAAATGCCTGAATTTTACGCGTCCTGTTTTTGACACATTTTGTAAGAGGGACTTGCATGACAATTTCGGGTCAAGCTTTGCCGACCTAAAAATTTTAGTAAAATGTTCCGTGAATTAATGCCTATAATGACATCGGCGATGAAAAAAAATTACTTATTTTGTTACGATAGAATGTACGACAATTTGTTCCATGCGACTATTCTTTCTGTTTAAAATTCTTCTCCTAGTAAACGTTGCTTCATCTGTAAATAAAATTCTACTTACAAGCACTGGATTTTATCTGTTCTTACGCAGTATAAATCCACAAAAATTTGTTCTGCTCAAAAAATCACCGGGCAGTAAATTTGGACTGGTCTATAATGAAAGGGATAAAGCTCCTGCACATGTAAAACATTACGGAATAATCCAACATTTAATGATAATCGGGGTCATCCTCAACAGTAATTAAGAATTGTTCTTCTTGTTGAACAATGCGCTCAATTGGTCGCCCGTTATGACGTATAGGATGATAGCTACCCGTTTCACGCATCTTGCAAATAATCTTGAAAATATTTTTCGGTCAGGTTGTCTACGATTTGGATAAGTTTCGCCATAGATTCTTGCTGCAGTGCGTTCATTAAAATATTGTTGGGCATAAATTGCCACCATATCGGTCATTTCACTATTAGAAAATAAGTTATGTCGAGGCATTGCGAAAGAAAAATTTGGCTGTGAGATAAATTCAACAGACTACAGAAATTAGAGTTAAGGTGACACTGATAGACAGCAGCCTACTAAATGGATTTTACTATAGTTTGTCTGCTAGCAAAACAAATTGAAGCAATAAATTAATCTCTTTTTAACAAAGTTAAAATTAGTAACTGTAACAAGCAAATCTTGCATATACGGATAAGTGGATCACACATATTAGAGGTTCGTAGAAATGAATATTAGGTAAGATGCACTATCCAACTGGTCTAGTGTAATACAAAAAAAACAGTGGCGGTAACAAACAACATTTTTAAAATAAATATATTTAATATAAATTATATTCATGTCGCTTCATAAATTTATTTGTTGTTGTACGTCATTGGCGCTCATTTTTTGCTTGTTAATATTGCTGTCGAATACACTATATTGAATGTTCGCGAGAGTAATAGAATCTGTGGTACTAAATTTAAATACATCTTTCTTGGGAAAGCAGCTGCATACAGTCTAGCTGCCTCACTCGCATTCCCTTGGGCAACACCATAATAATAATGAATATCGGCATATTCTTCATTTGATAACATGACTCAGGAAGGAAAACACGAACACGAACAAGAACAATAATAATAACAAGAACAAGAACGACTCAAAAACTAAATTACAATATCACTACAACAGAAAGAACTCGTATTGAAATCAGCAAAACTGTAATAACAAATTTTGACAACTAACTTACTAATGTCAAGTCGTTTCTACGGTGATGAAAAGATATCAGTACAGGAAACGTATTTCTTGCCGTAAATGTACAGATTGATTGAAAAGTGAGGGACAAATCGTCAATTATCATCTACTCTACCATATTTTTGAAGGTAATTTTATGCTCTAAAATTTTTTCCTGAGGTGTATTCCTGTAACAATTCAGTAATTAGTACGTCAACCATATTTCATATCATTGTGAAGCTTATGAAAAAAGGAAGTTTTTCCTTTATCGGCCATGTATCAAATCCATCTCTATTGGAAAAATATTCCTCTTGGAAATTTGTCTTGGGATTTGAAAAAAAATCATTTCTGAATTCATTATATCATTAATAATGTTGAATGATGAGTTTGTCTCGAACGAAGTTAATATTCTTTAAGGCAATTTCATCTTCTACAAATTTATCCAAAAGTGTTTTCTTGTAACTCTTCTAGTTTGGAAGATACAGCGTGATTTAAAAATAATTCCACGAAATAGAAAAAATTAAAATAACTATAGACACACCCTGTATTAACAATTTTTGTTCCTTTTGGCCAGAGGAATCAGCTGTTTTCGTTTTGGCCATCGAGTTTGGTCACCCTGTATATACATATATATATATATATATATATATATATATATATATATATATATATATATATATATATATATATATATATATATATAGTTAGTACGACAAAGCAATTTGCCTAAAGTGTGAACAGCAGAAAAAATATTTTATACAATAGTTGCTTGAATTCAAGCACGCTACAACCTAAGAATATTCTCGCATTATATATATATATATATATATATATATATATATATATATATATATATATATATATATATATATATAGTTATACGACAAAGCGAATTTGCGCCTAAAGTGTGAACACTAGAAAAAATTATTGTATACAATAGTTGCTTGAATTCAAGCAAGCTACAACCTAAGAATATTCTCGCATATACAGTCTTCCGTAACTGTGGTACTAAACCTATCTTTCTTATTTTAAATGGAATGGTATAGTTTTGATAGTGGATTTCGTTTCTACTCTGATATGTAAACACTTTCTATTAAACATGTGATATATCTAAACCTAGCCGTTTTTTAAATGTTTGTACTTTTAGATAAAAAATGTCATTTTTTGTCGTCGTCCAAAAATTTATTTTGAGATTACTACCAAATCCATGAATTTGTAACTCAGCATGTAATTAGTGCAGACATTGATCTTTGAAGAAATATTATGACTTATTTACACAGGCTGTACCAGGAATACTAATTTATAATTCTTTTGTTTTAAATGTAAATCAGTCTTATCTTAAACACAACACTTTGTATAGTATTACATTATTCGAAAGACCCACATTTTTGTAATAAACAAATTTTGTCTATCTGCAACGATTTTTGAAATATTTACAAATTTACGATTTTCATTTTAATTCTTCGTGGTATAATCAATGTGCACCCTGTATAGTATTATATATTGACCAGAAAACTACCATAACAATTTCCATAAGTAGTAATACTACCGCACTTCTGATCCACTTTTGTCACTAGATTTGTCACCAGATCTAGAAAAAGTCACTAGATTTCTAGGTTGGTAACATTGCCTATTTCAAGGGTGCTAAGTCAAGGCCACGTTGTTGGTAACGGTCATGTTGAAGCAACCCTGCTAAGGCCACGTGTTAGGTTGGTAACCCTGCTAAGTCAAGGTCAAAGGTAAAATAGAAGTTGCAAGGTAATCAAAATAGTATTCAAGGTCGAAGACTTACGGTGGTGTCATATTTCTTAGAAATATAAAAAGCTGAAAAGCTAAAAAATAGAAATTGCAATGTAATCATAAATGTAAGAATATAATTTTCAAGGTCAAACTTTTAGCGGAAATATAAATTTTTGGAGCTGATCATCATATTATATTTCTAGTCAAGGTCAAAAGTAGGTATTTAACAAGTTTAAGCATGTTGTAATATGTAGGACGCATATTTCTTATATAAATTGCAGCGAGCTGTATGTTGAGATCAGTCTGCAACACGTAATTGTTAAATATGGAATTAACAGGGTTAAACCAAAGCACCTATTGCAAACCCTTTAAAAATGCGTGCGAGTTCGATATATCGAGAAAGTATAAAGTAACGAATATGGATATAATGAATACTAAGTACGGTGAACGTATAGTGATAGAAACGGGTGATTTTAAATGTGTATTGCCGGAACGCTTTTATGTGTATTTCAAAAAAGAAGAAACACGAATTGAAGAATTTAAAACACTCCTAAACACGAAGGATGTGTTTATAAGTAGTTTGGGTGCAGCTGGCAAAACAACAAACATAACATTTTCTTTTAATAGTAGCACCCCACCATATGTAAAATTGAAATACTAGAATTATTTTCTTAAACAGTGTTTAGTCATAGTGAAATTGTGAGCAAGTAAAGTCATGCAAGTAGCAATAAAATCATTTCTGGAACGATCGAAACTCAGAAGTTCACCGTTATATATGGATACCCCACATCATTGCAGTAACAATCTGAATAATAATAATTTAACATTTTGTTGTTGGTGCTGTCAAAATAGTGATGGTAGTAGTAAAAATGAAGAGAAACACGATGAAGGTTATTCTTCTGCTAAGACTGACTGGACATCATCATTTCAATATAAGGATGAAGTGTATAAACAAGCAGCTAAGGAATACTTAATCGATTGTACTTATTATAAACTATCGAACGATACTCATCATGCAAAACATCTGGAAATTGGATACAGTACACACCTCAACCTTGCACCAGTGGTGCGTATTGGGTGGTAATTGTGATCAAAGCAATAATGTAGTGTTGGATATGAAGGAATGGAATGAGCTTCTAAGATGGTATTCATATGTAGAATTACAATTTTTCCGATCCCAAGAAATTGAAAATGAAATTGATTGGTCAAATGTAAATGAAGAAGAAGATATAATCTATGATCAACATTATGAATCTCTATCTAGTAATCTTGGTATTTATTACAATTGGGAATTAATTAAAGGATATGACAGAATTTTGAAAACTGTTATGATAGAAAACTACAAGTGCTGTTCTTGCACATTCAACTCACATAGTATAGAAGAACTATTCAATTTAAAGGATATAGTAAGCTATAGATTGGAATTTCTTGAATCTTACAATCTGATGTGTTTTTATGAAAAGTTCATACAACAAGTTGTTGACTACCGTCGTTTTCGTGAGAGAATTCAGTGGTGGTGATGAGACATTTATAAAGATATTGATGATGTTATAAATGCTAAGTATAATATTAATTCACATAACACTGTATGTTTAATGGAAATTTTTTATTATCGTCCTGCTTATCTAATGTATAGCATTTACTGAATAAAGAAATAACTATGATTTGTTTTTCTCAATTTAGGTATAAATACCCTTCTATCCATCCATGTAAACAATGCTAGTTAAGAAGCGAAAGAGTGTAGGTGGTGGTGGTTTGGTGAATGGTCTAATCAATAAACTTCCGTTTGAATTGCATTTACCGGTTACCAGTATTGCGGTCCTGGTACAAAGTTAGAAAAACGACTCGCACGCGGTGACCTCGGTATTAATCAATTAGATGCTCAGTGCAAACTTCATGATATCAGTTACAGAGATTACCGAGATTTAGAAAGTAGACATAAAGCAGATAAAATTTTGCAAAAAAAGCTTGGGAGCGCTTTAAATCATTAGACGCAACGCTAGGTGAACGAACTGCAGCTTTAGCAGTCAGTACCATCATGAAAGCAAAGAGAAAATTGGGAATGGGGTGTAAACGTCGATCTAATATGAAGAAGAAATGCAATGGTGGAAATTTATTGCATTTACGAAAGACAATAGCTAAAAAATTAAACCTAACGGAAATTTCACAGACACAATAAAGTCAGCGCTTTCAACGGCAAAACGTGTGGTAAAAATTTAGGTGGAAAGAAACATTAAAGTTCCTAGAGTAATTCCCCTACCTAAACAAGGAGGGTTTTACCATTTCTTATTCCGTTATTCGCAGGATTATCAGCAATCGATGCTTTAGCTGGCGGTGCATCAGGAATTGCTAAAGCAGTCAATGATGCTAAAAATGCTAAAAAATTGCAGGAAGAGACATCGCGCCATAATCGCATGATGGAATCGGTCGCTATAGGCTCCATGAATAAGAAAGGCAGTGCACTATATCTAAAACCAAACAAATCTGGTGGTGGTGCATTATACTTAAAGCCGTTTCCAAAAAACTGAATAGATTACCCGAAAGACCGTTAACGGATAATGATTTAAAGAAATACTCCAAAAACGTACCGTACTTTAGAGATATTTTTATGAGAGATAGCATGCCTAAATTGCCACGGAAAAATGAATCTGGAATTATTAACTTAGATAGCCAAAGAGAGCCAGGTACCCATTGGGTTTGCTACAAAAAGCGTGGTAAAAGGTATGGTATTACGATAGTTTCGGTAATATTCGACCACCAAACGAAGTGATTAACTACTTTCGGGGTGTAAAATATATTATAATTACAACCAAGATCAAGAGTTTAATACAATTATTTGCGGACACCTATGCCTACAATTTTTATATAAATAATCAGCACAACATCAAATTTTCTCAGTTATGTCAATAACATTCAGTTTAGAAGGTGTTGGTAACACAGCTAGCTACAACTTCTATCCACCGATAGAGCTAGATTTGGGAAGAAATACGTTATTGGATTGGTTGGATTTTACGGCTGCAACAGCATTAGAAACATTTATGCAGACAACGATAGATTTTATTTTAGAACAAATCCATCTCATTTGCAAGTGATTAATATTCCACACGGTGCATATGAGTTAGATGAAATTAACGATTATCTAAAATCTAAAATACCCACAGAAAAGTTTAGCATTAGAGCAAACAACAATACACTTAAATGTGAGATAAACAGTTCATTTGAGATTGATTTTACTAAAGAAAATTGTATTGGGCGCATGCTAGGGTTTGAGTCTAAAATATTAGAACCAAATATTTTACATACATCTGCGTTAGACATCCAAATACTTAGACACACTAATCTACACGTAGAGTGCAACATTATAAAGGGATCTTATCGAAACGGGAAACCTGCTAAAGTATTATATGAGATTGATGTTTCAGTTCCTCCAGGTTATCGTCTAGATAAAACTCCAAGCAATACTCAATATTTAGAAGTAAACACTGACATTATTAGTAATATAACAATTAATTTGACTAATCAAAAGGGTGAATTAATAGACTTTGGTGAAAGTGAACCATTCACTGTACGCTTAGAACTAAAAGAACATGGGTCTGAGAATTAATCCAGGACCAATTCCATCTTTCAAAAACTCATATAAAAGACATCATCCCTACAGTAAGTCATTAATTAGTCATCAACCTTCATTGCGGTTAACATCTGCAGAGAAATACTTTTTAACGTCAATTGGTTTAAAAGTTCTCAACCACAATGGCAGAATCGTTAAACGTCTTTCAAAACGTACATTTTGATGATACTATAATTAAATCAGATATTCACACTTATCTTCCATATGGACCTTCCGAAGAAATACGAATCTTAATTCAAAGTCAAGATCTAATTACGGCTACTTATGATAGTTTTCTGTACATAGAAGGTAAACTTGAGCTCAAAAAAGAAGATGAAAGAAAAGCATGCAGCTTAACCAACAATTTCCCGAACTTTCTTTTCGAAGAAATTCGTTATGAGTTAGGTGGTCAGAGAGTGGATGTTTGTAGAAATCCAGGAATAACATCTACGCTTAAGGATATATTTCTTATACGGCAAGCAAAAGCAAAGCGCTAAGTCATTTAGGGTCGTCACCAAACAATGTATAAGCATTACAAGTAAAGTTCGATGAGCAAAATGGAGAAAAATCGTGTGCAGTATGCATACCATTGAACCACATATTTGGAATAATGGAGGATTATCGTCAGGTAATCGTGAATATGCGCCAAGAGTTGGTTTTAATTCGATCTAGAAGCGATACAAACTGTTACTATGGTGAAGTTGATGCCCAATAACCTTAAATAAAATTCAATGGAAAGTACCGCACTTAACACTTAGTGATGCTGCGAAACTTAACTTGTTTCAAGGAATCAATAAAAATTCTATTATTAGTGTTCCATTTCGTCAATGGGAGTTATATGAATTGCCTGCTTTAAAAAAAGCAACCTCAGACATATGGCCAATAAAACATCAACGCAACTGGAAAAACCACGTTGGATAATTGTTGCATTCCAACAAGGTAAAAGGTATACAAGGTCAGCAAGGGCCGGAAATTTTGATCACATTAACATCAGAAATCTTAAAGTACATCTGAATTCTGAGTATTATCCATATGAAGCAATGCATTTGAACTTCAGTGCTAACCAATATATACCTGCCTATCGCAATTTTTGAAATTTCGATGTGATTACTATGGTGAAGATGATAAAGATGCATTATTCAACTATTCCAGTATTTGTAATGGACTGCTCTAAACAAAATGAATCCTTAAAAACTCAACAGTGGACATCAAATTGGAAATGGAATCTCTAACACCTTTCGATAATGGAATCGTTGTATATGGTCTTATTCTCCATGATGCTATTGTACAGTACAGTCCACTCACCGGAGAAGTGAAAAATTATAATATATTATATTATATATAATATATATATATATATATATATATATATATATATATATATATAATAGTGTAATTATTCGTTTAGTTTTATTTCATCCATCAAAGATGAAAGTAGTTGCTCAGAAACAAAAACTCCAATTCAAAATCATGACGTTGGATGAAAAGTCTATTACTTCAAAACATGGTGATTTACTTCCTAATAGTATACGTGGTATTATATGTGGTCCCTCAATTGCGGTAAAACAAACGCAATGATCAGTCTGCTTACTGAAAAAATGGTTTGAAATTTAAACATGTATACGTATACTCTAAGTCATTGAATCAAAACAAGTACAAACTTTTACAGGAAATCTTACTTCCAATGAAGGACATAGGTTACTTTACCTTCAGCGACAATCAAGATGTGATTGAGCCTAATTGTGCAAAATCAAACTCTATTTTTATCTTCGATGATATCGCTTGTGAAAAGCAAAATAATATAAGGGCATATTTTTCTATGGGTAGGCATAACGATATTGACTGTTTCTATTTGAGTCAAACTTACAGTAAAATTCCAAAGCAATTAATTCGTGATAATGCGAATCTAATTATATTATTTGAGCAAGATGAATTAAACTTAAAACATGCGTATGAGGATCATATAAGTCCCACCATAAGCATGAAATTGTTTCGGGACATGTGTTCAAAGTGCTGGGTAGATCCGTTTGGTTTCATGGTCATAAACAAGGATGCTGAGTTAATAATGGTCGCTATAGGAAAGGATTTGATGAATATATAATACCTTAAACTGGTTTCAGTAGTAACTGATCTGTTTAGGTATTAACAGCTATCTGTTTAGTGTAAACAGCTACCTGTTCAAGGTGAACCGGTACCGTTTGTACAACAGCTACCTGTTCATGGTAAACGGGTACCTGTTCATTAAATCCGTTTTGATATAAGGCGAATATATATATATATATATATATATATATATATATATATATATATATATATATATATATATATATATATAAACCCATTCAGCAGTTTAGTAGTAACTGATCTGTTTAGGTATTAACAGCTATCTGTTTAGTGTAAACAGCTACCTGTTCAAGGTGAACCGGTACCTGTTTGTCGCAATGGACAACAAGGAGAGGATATTAAAGAAAAAATTATTCAGGCTCGTAAAATAATACGGCAGAAGTATAACAGTATTAAGACTGCTCGCATTGATAATGAAAGAACATTCGAAAGTACTTATAAGCCTTTAATAGAACCTCTAACTGAAATAGTAAATAAAATCGATAAAAAACACCTAAAAGGAGGAGGTCATTGATGTTAAACCTAAAAACTACCCGTATTCATATTTCCAAGAAAGCATCTATCCCCACTAGCCGCTAGCTCAAGTTCAACGGACCCCAGGTCTCACTCCATTAGGTGATTCAAGTAAGGGTGCTACTAGTCCACTAGCTCAGCTTCCGTTTTTCAAGAAATCCTCCCCAAGTCTTCCATCTTTCTTAGAAACATCCATCATGGGAGAGATTAATACTGGGAGGAAGAAGAAGAACTGTCTAGTATCGCAGATGATTCCCATAATGAACCCATCTCAGAAGAATTTCTCGAGCAGTACAATGAATTGCCGCGTATATATGTTGAACGTATTTTAAAGAATGCTGAAGGTGATATTGATCATACGTATGGAGTCCACTATGATACCAAAACTGATAAATGGACAATTGGTAATACACCCATCACAATTAAAGGAGACGATATAATTATTAAAGGTGTCACGTATAAAGGGACTCCAGGATTATATGATCTGCTTATTATGAATGAACCCGACTTAAGTCTAGTAAAGTCACAGATAGAAAAAATATAGAACTATTTTAGAGGCTACGAATGTAGTAAGGCGAGATTATGACGTAAGTGCACAGATTCGAGGAAGCCGCAGCAAAAGTATACACAAATAATCAAACCCTTGCTGTCATCATCACCCACCACAACCAAGGGGAGGTGGAGCTATGTTTTTAAGGAATTAACAAACAGACCCATTGAATATAAATATTGGAATGATATACATGAACTAATTCGTGATCTGGAAGTATTGTGGGCAGAAAAATTAGCGGAAACACAGGTGTTGTAAATGACATAATATCAATTGTAGAAGAACTATATGAAGATGGATACATTGAAAACCGAACAACCGCTTTTAAACAATATAAATGAGAATGCATTGATGTCGACATGTCACAACTAAAATGCCCTTGACAAATTTGGACGTTCATATGTCCAGTATCAATTAAGAAACTAGCCCCTCAGTTTAAACAGATTGATGCTAATCAATTTGATATTGAGAATAAGAGACTCAGCAATGTGGCCAATCCCATAGATCCTCAAGATGTCATCACTAGGCAATATTATGTATCAACAAGGTTCGATTTGGATGGAAATCGTTTGACACAGTTGGCTGACCCTGAAGAAGATGGTGATGCTATAAATAAAGGATACCTTGATTTCTGTTTACAAGCAGTTCGGAACACTTTCAAAACGCCAACGCTTATCTAGCGCTGGAGGAAAACTACATCAACTTAAAGAAATTGTGGATAAATTAGCACCATGTCCAAATTACAACTCGTCAACGAATTGCACAAACCTGCACGAAAAATTTTAAACGAAGGCGAACAATAATTAGAGGTTTTGATGATCTTTGGCAAGCAGATTTAGCTGAATTTAACACATATGCCAAACAAAATAAGGGTTATAAGTATATATTAGTGGTCATCGACTGTTTTCGAAATACTTATGGACTAAAGGATTAAAAACGAAAACAGGTCAAGAAGTTACCAAGGCCATGCAAACAATCTTCAAAAAGGTCGGAAACCTACCAATTTGCAGACAGATGCAGGAAAAGAATTCTACAATGAGCATTTTACTAAACTAATGCATCGTTATGGAGTCAATCATTACTCTACCTATAGCACAAAGAAGGCTGCAATTGCTGAACGTGTTATCAGAACCATTAAAGGTGCTCTATATAAGTCATTCAGCCTGCAAGGTAAATACAAATGGATTGATACAATTGATACCATAACTATGGATTATAACAATCGTAAGCATAGAACTATTAGAATGAAGCCCAAAGATGTTGGTAATCATACAAAGCTAGAGGCTTACACTAACATAAAAATATTCGATAGGAATCGATATTCTGCGGGTGACATAGTACGAATCAGTAAATTTAAAAATATTTTCGCTAAAGGATACACACCAATTGGTCTAGTGAACTATTTAAGATTGTGAAAGTTCGCATTACTAACCCCACTACGTACATGCTGGAAGACATGAAGGGAAATCCTGTACTGGGAGGGTTTTATGAACATGAATTACAAAAAACAAAGTATCCCGATGTATATCTAGTAGAAAAAGTGCTTCGCTCCAAGAATAATAAGTTATTCGTAAAATGGTGGGGATTGGATGAAAGATCATGGATCAATAAGGATGATATTGTTTTATAACATTTAACCTGTACTTTGTGAAACAAATTACTTATATTAGTTATATATATAGTTTGTAGAAAAGGATGTAGCTCTTAGATGAAATAAAACACACACAAAAATAATAGTATTTTATTTTTAAATATTACATTTATTTTTAAAATTTCATTATCTTATAAAGTGAACCTAAAGTACTTATATAATCACTTAAATTACTGGATGGCCATATACCCGAATCTGGCCCACACCTCCATCCCAAGCAGGAATTTGAATTTGTTTCACCTTTATTGATGTTGTCTAGTATCCAGTAATAAATTTTGTGGTGCTCATCGTTTTCCCACGGTTGAAACTTATAGTTGATATTTTGTTCTAATAATATTTCAATCAAAATATCGAGGCACTTGTAGTTAGCATAATATGCCGATTTCTCAATACATTCAGTTATAATAAATACAGTGTCCTTGTAAGCAATATTTTCTAACGTAGATTTAACATTTGTTGAATCATGAACCCATAATAAATTATATAGATACATTTTAAGCGGTATGTCACCAAGTACACTCATATCGTCTAAGATCCTATCTACTTTATCAAAAGTTAATGAATTGTAGCCTTTATCGGTACACAATTTCATAAAACTTTTAATGGTATCGTCTAATTTAATTTTTTATCAAATAATGTCTAATAATAATTTCATTTGTACACTTTGAGTTTATAGCACACCAGTAAAACACTCATCAGGAATAACAATATTTTGCAATATATTCAATATAAATGTATAGTTTTCAGGTGAGGTCAAAGAACGCTTCAGGTACTTTTATAGATTTGATCACTACTGCACTGCAGCTCTTCCTGCAAGTTGACTTGAAGACTGCTCATTGTTTACTGAAAGTTATACCCCATGGTCTAGTATCAGTGAAATCAAAATTTACTAAGCGTTTATCGTCATAAGGATTGAGTATGACTTTATTTTGTTTAATGGTAAACACATCATGTTTCTCTGACCTTATGAGATGTTGATAGCGCCTTATTACGCTACCATCAAATAAGACCTGTTTATAATCATTAATCGTGATCTGCCTCACGCTTGCTTGCGTAGAACCCTTTGATTTTTTTACAACCTTTTCATCAACCGCGTAAGCATACATTTTTGCACGAAGTCCTACAAATTCAACCATAATTTCGCCATGGTTTTCATCTTTCATTAAGCCGGGGACCTTTTTGTTTACTAATGGAGTCCAAAGATGTTGTCAGGACTATAATCAGATGTATCGAATTTATCAATGTCCTCTTTAATACATTGATAGATATCGGGAACCGAAAAGGTGTATATGAGACTATCCGTATCCGTGTACAAGAGCTTAGCATTATTATGGAACTTGGGTAGCGTGTAGCCGTAATGAAAATTATATAAAAAGTTTTTGAAACGTCTAAAACACTGAATCCGCATATATAGGTTTATTGAAATATACTTCAAGCTTATTCATTTGAATGATAAGCATATCATTGTCAAATATTGTACAACTATGAAAATTTGGTTTTGATATGTAAGCACGAGCACCATAGCGACCCTCCCATTTCGTTACTAACCGTATGTCCTTATGTTTACGTACATTTTCCATCAGCTTCCCGAAAACACTATTAATCATTAATTTATAGAAATTTTATCGAATTCATTTTGAGATTGCTGACGCATGGTTGTATTTAAATCTATATATTTTTTTAACCATGGAGACTGTTTAAAACGTAATATACGGTGTACTTTTACCAACTTCAATCCATATTTTAAATATACTTTTAAATTTCTGTAATGAATTACATAATTACGTTTTGGATACAAGGTAAGCAGTAATTTTTTCATTTTGGAATCAGACGTGGGTGGAACCATATGTTCGGGTGCTAGCGGTAGATCACTGTGACTCTCATGTAATTCTATAGGATAGTCTAAATCACACTCGACTATAAACCAATTTCCGAATCATCAGGATGGTTTATTAAATCTAAACTTTCAAAATTAGCTTCATCAACAAAGAAAAATCGCCAAATGGTAGAAATTCTGACATGGCGGCTCCATATAAATTATTCACGTCGTAGTACATTAAATACACACTTTCGGAGGTGGGATCAAATTTTTCCCCCATGTACTTATTTTAGCTTTAGCATACCGATTTGAACATTGAGCTACACCACCTCTAATCCCTCTTTCAATAAACATTAGCATATCAATGTCTGTAAATAATTCTAACTTTACTTGTGTAATTTTAAGCATAGCATCGAATGCTAAACCGGGGCTGTTAATAGTGCAGAGGATCAAGCTCGTAAGTACTTATACAAGTTTGTCGAAAGTTCTCGAAAATATCCGCTAAAAGTAGAACGTCTGTTTTTAAATACAAATCTGAGTATTCCCCTAACGATTTAATCTAAATTTGTTCCAAACGTTAACCGCATGCCAAAACTCTCATCACTGATTCCCTCATTATTAAGATGACTAAAAATGCTTCTTTGGGTGGGATCGTGGTCTCGTTTAATTTATCCCACGTATCAATATACTCATAAGGAAACACACCTTTGCGAACTACTAGAAAATTCCTTCATCATTGTTCCTAGCGCGGAAATAATTTTTTACTATCCTCCAAATAGTCTGACAACTTTTCAATACTACTCCATAAATCTGAAAGAGTCAATAAATCTAAACTTAATTTTCCTTCCATTACCTTCGTGAAAGAATATATCTTTCTTTGTTTATGGCAGTAGTGAAATCGAACCAGGAACACTAGCCAATTCTCTAATGATGAAATGAGAATCATAACCCGATAAATTATGGAACACAACTGGTAGAATGTGGGGTCTGTATAGTTTAGGTTACACGCCTGGTGCCTCCCGAAATGCTCCTGTAAGATGATTATGGTCTCTAACCTTTAAATTAGTAAATGGTTTTCGACAAATGTGACAAATTGTGGCTTTCAAATTGCTCAACCTGATTGAGACTTAAAGTACCCATAGGAATTTTTATTGATTATTTCGGTAGCCCAATGTGCAATACTTTGAAGCTCGTTAACAAACCATTGAATGCAATCCTTTCCTCTATAAAGCTAAATCAGGATAAAGAATCATCATATGAACACTTCAAATAGTAAGCAATGCTGAAAGGTGTATGTTTGGAGTGAAATAAATTATTTTTCGATACCATTTGCACTTTCTAAAATACTTTCTAAATCAGCATAAATGACAAAATGGCACCTTTTCTTGGAATGCAAAATTTTGAACTGTAAATTCATTTCCCTTCGGTAGGCAGCCTAGTAGAGCATTGATTAAGTTGATGCAATATGTTAAATGTTTTTTAAAGCTACATCGAAAAATATTCAAACATCGGTTACAAATTACTTTCTTGTGCTTTTGATATCTGTTTTGAAAATAAAGCTGACATATTTTTAATCCATGTGAAATGGTATACAGTGTCATCCGCGGCGTGATCAGAAAGTATTAAAAGATTTATGGGTTCTCTATCGCTTTTGATTACTCAATACGGGTAACTTTTTCCCATTTATGCAGTACAAATTAATTGCGAGGTTGTTTAGTTTCTCAAATTTTTACATAATCCAGCTGAATGGGAAGGAATTGAATCAAATTCAAAACATCTAGAAAATAATAACTTTGAACCCTTTCCGAATGATAAGGGATATAATGCCGAAACAACGGCCCACAGGAAGCAAAACTCATCGTTATTTTTAACATTAACAACAGCATGCTTTACTTCTATGAAGCGTGGAACTTTAACATAGGTTGAATGACCGCCTTTTAATGGGACATAGCTATTAATATTCACTTTTAAATGTAAAACTTCATGTAATGCCCAACCGGAATCCCTTTCGGAAAACTCCTCTAATTTTATCCGTAACTTATCATACACGTTTTCATTGTACCAGACACGTACATTGGTTGAAATATCAATAACGCAATTTTTTGTGGCAAAAGTCTTCAACTCAATAACATGATTTTGAGGTTGCATGAAATTGCAGACTAAAATGACATTGACCTTTAGCATCGTTTGTCTTAGCATTACTTTAACCTTTCGCGCAAAACTATTGTATGCATTTTGTAAAAAAATAAGAGGGTCCTTGATGTTTGCTATATTGACTATAATTCCAGTAAGTAACCTACCATTAAAACATGAATCTAGAGAGTACCAACTTAATTTGCGTGTACGCTTTTTAGTGACATTTCCACTACCTGTTTTCTCTGAAGCGCTCTTTAACCGTTTAACTCTTATAAGATAACACTTTAGCAATGATAAATTACTTTCGAGTTTAAGCAAATTTTCGCATGTCTCTAAATAAATTTTATTTTGAATTATATCTTGCAATAGCTTAATATTAGTGTTAATTATACGGATGTGCTTTACAAATTCATTTTGGTTTTAACAATGGAATAATACGTGTTGTTAAATTAACAATATCACTACTACGTGGTACAACCTCACTCATAGTTACCTTCAAAACTGTATCCAACAATGCAAAAATATGAAAACCGATCACAGTCATGGACTTGTAGCAAATATTTATTTATTATAACTGATATGTAAAAAAAAATAAGGTACTTTAGGTTTACAATTACAAATATTACAGTGCAATAAACTGACTGGTACAGAAATGCTGTTTTTCGGTTTATATAGTCATATAAACCCCATTCAAGGTTAAATATCACAAACTTGTTATAACTTGTTTGACCTTATGCAGCATACAAAAACTCGACTTATATGAAAATGAAATTTGATACTTTTTTTAGTTCATTGCCTTTAGATTGCGTATTCCCAAGGCTTCAGTTCAGAAAGATGCAGATATTGCACTTTCTTTAGTATTATCTTTAGTGGACGTTTACTGGTAATATCTAAAACCTAACATTGCTGACATGGCATGAAATACCTTTTCATGCCTAGATTATTGCATTCAGAGTTCATCACCTTTAGCACAGCTCAGATCGTTACACTTACCACTTCCAGTTGTTACCAATTTTGGGTTAACAGATCTATGTGTATAAATGTGAAAATTTTAATTGAATACTCATTCATTGCATGTTATTAGTAATGGCTTCCTAATAAAGGTCTAAATTATCGTTAAAACAAAAGAAAAACCATGCATTTTGCATAACGTTTTGGTCAACCATCAACACAAACATACAAAGAATAGCACCCTTCAAGAATCCCCATCATCTCAATAAGAGATAGTGATGTAGAGGACAATTTTCACGGTACTTTGAAAGTAATAAATTTAATTAAAATAATAGTCCCTAATTAATTCATAGAGTACTATATTTTTCTTTTCAGCATCACACCAGCAACAACAGTTTTAACACCTCCACCACTGCAAAAAAACTTCAATACGGAAAAAATTTAGCTCTGATAGAGCACTTCACCCAGCATGAAGAGCAGAACCCACCAACCCTGCAGGAGTTTAAGACAAAAAGTGTAGAGTGGTTGCGAAAATTTATAGTGACTAATTTGTGAGGCGATTGTGATGGAACGGTAGGAAAACTTAGTAATAAACTGGCAGGGCTAATCGTCATTTAGGTGTGTGCGGAAAAACATTAGAGACAGTGAAAATATTTTGCGTACGTTGGAATTGAAGTGTGATAATTTTGTGTTTGTGTTATTCGATGTAAGTTAGTAATTAGTTTTTGAAATAGGATATGTAATTGTGTAATTATTATTTGTTTTTGTAAATATTAGTAATTAACTTTTGTACAAATGTGTAGTGATAGTTTTTATTTAATGTAGTATTTTTGCTTTATTGTAGACCAATATTATAGTTTTAAATAAATAAAATGTTTTAAATCCATGTATGTATGGTTTTCCTGAAAATGAATATACAGTAAGGATGGTAGATAGTAAATCTGTTTTTAAAAACAATAATATTTAAACATGTAAGTGTTAAATACAAATTTTAATTTGAAATATCAATCATTGAAATATACAATTTTATTTCTCGATATTTTGTGTAAATAGTGCAGACATTCAAATTTTTTTTTTAATAAAGATGCCGCCAATTTTATGCAAAAAACCACTTTTTGCATATCATTCTACATTTCTTTTATTTATAGTTACATTAAAAATTACATTCATACATAACTTTTTGATTTCCATTTTTAATATTATAAACTTTTTTTATATATATATAAAGATTGATTCACCATTTAAATGAAGCTATGATTTAATGTTATAAATAGAACAAATTACTACATATTTGTATTTACAAATAAAATGTGATTTATTTTATTATAAAACAGAAAAATTTAAATGAGTAAGTTTAATGTTGATTTATCATTTTAGTACAGCATAAAATTTGGAGTTCAAAATGCATAGAATCTCTTATGTGTTCCCAAATTTAAATTTGAAAGTGCTACCATGTGCGCTCTTAAATGATTGGTATATATTATATATAAGATTTTTTGAATAAAACTTTCAATGTTAGGAAAAAAGCATAATTTCACTTAAATAACACTGAAGTATAATGAAAATACATTGCATGGTATCTTATGTACAACATTTTCAAATCCGTTTCAAAGTTGTAATGTAAACTGATGACATAAAATAGAATGCTTGTTAAATGCTTTCACAGCAAAATAACTGCGTTCATTATACTACAACTATTATTAACGCTGCACCGAAAATTAAAGTCATGTTTTAAGTGTTGTTTTAAAATTGAATTGGGCAATTTAAAACATTTAGATACATTAAATGGATAAATTGCATGCATATGTTTCTTCTGAGCTTACGTAAGTACAAAAGGTGTGTTTTAAATTTTTTTGTTTCAAAATGGAATTGGCTAATTTAAGTGTAATTTTTTCATATTTTGAAAATTATTATGAAATTATAGTTGTCACTTCTAAAACACAACTGCGCTGAAAAAAATTTTTTTGCTCAAATTAGACGAAAATTTAAATTTTAAGGCGCATTTTTCTAGGACTTTACTTTCTCCCCAAACCCTAAAGCAGTCCTCGTCAACTCGTTTTCTATCTCTTTTTAATGTACATACATCTTTTCTTACATAACTTTCAAACATACATCACTTTCATAGTTCAAGTAACGTCTATCATTGTTTAATTTAAATGCATTCCATTCTAGTACAATACTTGAATATATTTTACAAATCATACTGATAATACTATGGGTGCATTTTTGCAATTGCATACTTTTACTCATTACAGTACAATCCATTTACAGTTGCAATTGTGTATATATATGTAAGATGTCTAAAGATTCATTTGAGCGTTTTATTACTTTATTTCATGAAAAATCGTTATAATCTATTTTAAAAAAACCGTATTACAAATAGTTTACAAATTAGTTACACTATTCATTTATTATGTCATATTTCATATTTTGCTCTATTTATTTGGGAAAAATGCATTTTAATATTCAATAGTAAAGGACCTTCAAATTTTTCCAATTTTTTTAGTTCTATCATTGGCGCTCTTTTATTGGATCTGTATACAAATTTCAAATTTTTGGGTAAAGGACATTGGGTTGTGATTTATTAAGCAATTAACAACGTTCAGTTACGTATTGATAAAACAAAATTTTTTATCACATTTTTGGTTTTAAATTTTGAAACTGCTATCAAGGCGCTCTTATTTACTGGATCTTACGAAATTCAAATTTTGGGTAAAGGATTATCAGTTGTGATTTATTAAGCAATTAACAACGTTCAGTTACGTATTGATGAAACAAAATTTTTTATCACATTTTTTGGTTTTGAAAATTTTGAACTGGATCAATGGCCTTATTTACTTAACAAATTTCAAATTTTGGGTAAAGGATTATCGAGTTGTGATTTATTAAGCAATTAACAACGTTCAGTTTGATAAAACAAAAATTTTTTTTATCACATTTTTGGTTTTTAGCAAATTTTGAAACTGCTATCATTGGCGCTCTAATTTATTCCTGTTACGAAATTTCAAAATTTTTGGGTAAAAGAAAACAAATCATAGTTATTTTCTTTTTATTCAGTAAATGCTATACATTAGATAAGCAGGACGATAATACAAAATTTCCATTAAACATACAGTGTTATGGAATTAATATTATCTTAGCATTTATAACATCATCAATTCTTTATAAATGTCATCATCATCCCCACTGAATTTCTCTCATTTTACATATGGTTGCTATTAAAAAATGTTTGTTTGTTGTTTTTTAACTGCCCCAAACTACTTATAAACACATCCTTCGTGTTTAGGAGTGTTTTAAATTCTTCAATTCGTGTTTCTTCTTTTTTGAAAACATAAAAGCGTTCGGCAATACACATTTAAAATCATTTCTATCACTATACGTTCACCGTACCTTTATTCATTATATCCATATTCGTTACTTTATCTTTCTCGAATATATCGACTCGCACGCATTTTAAATTTCTGGTGCTTTGGTTTAACCCTGTTAATTCCATATTCTTACGGTTGCAGACTGATCTCAAAACAGCTCCCATTTATATAAAAAATATCGTCCACCATTTAAAGCAAACTTGTTAAATACCTACTTTTGACCTTGACTAGAAAATAATATGATGATCAGCTCCAAAAATTTTATTTGCTAAAAGGACCAAAATTATATTCTTTTTATGATTACATTGCAATTTCTATTTTTAGCCACCATATTTCTAAG